>JAQQSK010002742.1:1351-199589 GCA_028658325.1 Potorous gilbertii | reverse complement strand
GGAGAAAGAGATAAGCAGGGTGGGGGGAATGATGGAAGAGAAGGCAATGGGAGGAGGGAGCAATTTGAAGTCAACACTCAGGGAGAGACAGGATCAAAAGAGAGAAAAGAAACAATGGGGGGCAAGATAGGATGGAGGGAAATATAGTCAGTCTTACACAACACGACTATTAGGGAAATCATTTGCAAAACTAGACAGATATGGCCTATATTGAATTGCCTGCCTTCCCAAAGGGAATGGGTAGGGAGGGAGGGATGGGAAAAAGTTGGAACTCAAAGTTTTAGCAACAACTGTTGAGTATTGTTCTTGCTACTAGGAAATAAGCCATACAGGTAATGGGGAATAGAGAGTTATCTGGCCCTACAGGACAAAAGAGAAGATGGGGACAAGAAAAGAGAGGGGTGATAGAAGAGAAGGCAGATTAGTGATAGAGGAAATTAGAATGATCGATATACTGGGGTGAAGGGAGGGAACAAATGGGGAGAAAATTTGCAACCCAAAATCTTGTGAAAATGAATGTAAAAAGTTAAATATATTTATATTAAAAAAGAAAAGAAAAAAGAAAAATATGAATTGGTCTTATGGCTTTTAAAATCTATTTTGAAAATCAAGTAAGAGAAGAGAGAAACAATTGGGAAGAGAAATGAGAGAGATGCAAGAAAATCATGAAAAATAAGTCAAGAGTTTGCTAAAGGAGACACAAAAAAATGCTGAAGAAAATAACACTTTAAAAAATAGATTAGACCAAATGTCAGAATAAGTCCAAAAAGTCAGTGAGGACAAGAATGCCTTTAAAACCAGAATTGGTCAAATGGAAAAGGACATACAAAAGCTCACAAAAGAAAATAATTCGTTAAAAATTAGAATGGAGTAAATAGAAGCTAATGACTTTATGAGAAATCAAGAAACAATAAAGCAAAACCAAAAGGACAAAAAAGAAGATAATGAGAAATATCTCATTGGAAAATAACTGATCTGATAAATAGATCCAGGAGAAATAATTTTAAAATTATTGAACTACCTGAAAACCATGATCAGAAAAAGAACCTACACATCATCTTTCAAGAAATTATCAAAGAAAGCTGCCCTGACACTCTAGAAGCAGAGGGTAAAATAGAAATTGAAAGAATCCACTAATTACTTCCTGAAAGAAATCCCAAAATGAAAACTGTCAGGAATATTATAGCCAAATTCCAGAGTCCCCAAGTCAAGGAGAAAATATTGCAAGCAGCCCAAAAGAAGCAATTCAAGTATTGTGGAGCCACGGTCAGAATAAGACAAGATTTAGCAGCTTCTACATTAAAGATTTGGAGACCTTAGAATATGATATTCTGGAAGGCAAAGGAAATAGGATTACAACCAAGATTCATTTACTCAGCAAAATTGAATATAGCCCTTCAGGTGAAAAATGGACCTTCAATAAATAGAGGAATTTCAAGTATTTTTGATAAAAAGACCAGAGCTAAATAGAAAATTTGACTTAAAATACAAAACTCAAGAGAAGCATAAGAAGGTAAACAGGAAAGGTAAAATCATAACAGACTAAATTAGGTTAAACTACATAGGAAGATGTTATTTGCAATTCATAAGTCCTTTCTCATTATGAGGGTTGTTAGGAGTATATATAGACAGAGGGCATAGGTGTGACTTGAATATGAAGGGATGATATCTAAAAAATAAAATTAAGAGGTGAGAGAGAGGAATGTACTGGGAAAAAGAGAAAGGGAGAGGTAGAATGGGGTAAATTGTCTTACACAGAAAAGGCAATAAAAGTTTTTATAGTAGAGGACAAGAGAGGGGTCATGAGGGGGAGCAAGTGAACATTCCTTTCCTCAGAATTGATTCCAAGAGGGAATAAGATACATAGTCAATTGGGTGTAGAAAACCTGTCTTACCCTACAGGAAAGTAGGAGGGGAACAGGATAAGAGAAGGGGAGGGATGAAAGAAGGGAGGAGAGATTAAGGGGAGGGGTAGTCAGAAGCAAAACATTTTGAGGAAGGACAGGATGAAAGGAGAAAGAGGATAGAATAAATGGGGGGATACAATGGGGAAAATTGGGGGAGAGTCAGTTAACAATAGTAACTGTGAAAAAAATTTGAAGCAAGTTTCTCTGAAAAAGGCCTCTTTTCTCAAGCATATAGAGAATTGAGTAAAATTTTAAAAAATACGAGCCATACACCGATTGATAAATGATCAAAAGATATGGTCAGGTTTTCAGATAAAGTAGTCCAAGCTATCTATATCCATATGAAAAAAATATTATTGGGGGCAGAGCCAAGATGGTGGAGTAGAAAGACATAAATATAGAAATTTCCTACCCATAGTCTATTAAATACCTGTAAAAAATGACTCCAAACAAATCCTAAAGTAACAGAAGCCACAAAATGTCAGTAAAAGATTTCTAACCCAAGGCACCCTGGAAGGTTAACTGGAAAGGTCCACTGCACTCGGGGCAGGGTGGAACGCAGCCCACAGGGTGCAGCCCAGCCATGGCACCATGACACTAGTAAGAACAGGACTGGAATAGGCCTTAGCAGGAGGAATTCCCGGGAGCAGCTGTCATTCTCACAAATGCCAAAGAAAGCTTCAAAGGTCAGTGAGAAAGCTGTTTCACCTGGGTGAGAAGGGAACATGGTTTGGCCCCACCAGCAGCAGCCACTGTAGTGGCAGCATCCATTTTTGGAGCCCTCCACCTAACGACCCTGGAGGAATTGAGCAGCTGATCAGGATCTCAGTCCTGAGTGGTGGCCCTGGGGTGAGGAGAAGTACTGGTGTGGTGGAACTGGAGGCAGCTGTAGAGAGGGAATTCTACTCGCAGATCCTGGACAGAAAAGTTTTTTGTTGCTCCCAGACCAGTACACAGGCCAGGCCAGGAGTAAACTCCTTTCCCTTGATTGTGCCACCTTGGAGGAACTGAGAACTTGCAGGTCCTCAGAGTATACCCTCCTCTTGGCAAAGGACTCAAAAGGCAAGTAACTGGCTGGGAAAATGCTCAAAAAAGGGGGAAAAAATAAGACTATAGAAGGCTACTTTCTTGGTGAACAGATATTTTGTTCTATCCTTTTGGATGAGGAAGAACAATGCATACCATCAGAGGAAGACAAAAAAGTAAAGGCTTCTGCATCTAAAACCTCCAAAATAAATATGCAATAGTTTCAGGCCATGGAAGAACTCAAAAAGGATTTTGAAAACCATTTAAGAGAGGTGGAGAAAAAATTGGGAAGAGAAATGAGAGCAATGCAAGAAAACCATGAAAAGTAAGTCAACAGTTTGCTAAAGGAGACACAAAAAATACTCAAGAAAATAATACCTTTAAAAATTGGTTAAATCAATTGGCAAAAGAGGTCCACAAAGCCAATGAGGAGCAGAATGCTTCAAAAAGCAGTCAGCAAAATGGAAAAGGCGGTTCAAAAGCTCACTGAAAAAAACAGCTCTTTAAAAATTAGAATGGAGCAGATGAAAGCTAATGGGAAACCACGAAATTATAAAACAAAACCAAAAGAATGAAAAAATAGAAGATAATATGAAATATCTCATTGGAAAAACAATTGACCTAGAAAACAGATCCAGGAGATATGACTTTAAAATTATGGGACTACTTGAAAGTCATGATCAAAAAAAGAGCCTAGATATCATATTTCATGAAAATATCAAGGAAAACTGCACTGGTCTTCTAGAATCAGAGGGCAAAATACATATTGAAAGAATCCACTGATCATCTACTGAAAGAGATCCAAAAAAAGAGAAACTCCTAGGAATATTGTAGTCAAATTCCATGCTTCCCAGGTCAAGGAGAAAATATTTCAAGCAGCTAGAAAGAAACAATTTGAGTATTGTGGAGCCATAATCAGAATAAGACAAGATTTAGCAGCTTAAGCTTCTACATTAAAGAACTAGAGAGCTTAGAATATGATGTTCTGGAAGGCAAAGGAAATAGGATTACAACCAAAAATCACCTACCCAGCAAAACTGAGTATAATCCTTCACAGGAAAAAAATTATCATTAAATGAAATAGAGGACTTTTAGGCATTCTTGATGAAAAGACCAGAGCTGAATAGAAAATTTAACTTTCAAACACAAGAAGCAAGAGAAGCATGAAAAGGTAAACAGGAAAAAGAAGTCATGAGGGACTTACTAAAGCATAATTGTTTACATTCCTACATGGAAAGATAATATTTGTAACTCTTGAAACTTTTCTCAGTATTTGGATAGTTAGGGATTATACGCACACACACACACATACACACATACACACACATGTATATAGATAGCACAGGGTGAGTTGAATAGGAAGGGATGACAACTAAAAATAAAATTAAAGGGTGAGAGAGAAATATATTGGGAGGATTAAGGGAGAAACAGAATGGGGCAAATTATCTCTCATAAAAGAGGCAAAAAAAAGCTTTTTCAAAGGAGGGGGAAAGTAAGGAGGTGAGAGGGGAAAAGTGAAGCTGACTTGCATCGCATTTGGCTTGAGGAGGGAATAACATGCACACTCAATTTGGTATGAAAATCTATCTTACACTACAGGAAAGTAGGGTAGAAGTTAATAAGAGGGATGGGGTGATGATAGAAGGGAGGGCAAATAGGAGGAGGAAGCAATTAGAAGTAAATACTTCTGGGGAGGGACAAGGTCAAAAGAGAGAATAGAAGAAATGGGGGGCATGATAGGGTGGAGGGAAATATAGTTAGTCTTACACAACATGACTTTTATGGAAATCATTTGCAAAACTACACACAAACAGCCTGTATTGAATTGCTTTCCTTCTCAGTGGGGACGGGTAGGGAAGGAGGAAGGGAGAGAAGTTGGAACTCAAGGTTTTAGGAATAGATGCTGAGAATTGTTTTGCATACAACCGGGAAATAAGAAATATAGGTAATGGAGTGTAGAAATTTATCTTGCCATACAAGACAAGAGAGAAGATGGGTATAAGGGAGGGAAGTGTGATAGAAGGGAGGGCAGATTGGGGAAAGGGTTGATCAAAATGCATGGAATTTTGGGGTGCAGGAGGGGAGAGATGAGGAAAATATTTGCAACTCAAAATTTTGTGGAAATGAATGTTGAAAACTAAAAATAAATAAACATAAAAAGAAAAAATATTCTCATTATTGATTGAAGAAATGCAAATTAAAATAATTCTGAGGTACTACCTCATACCTATTAGATTGATTAACAGAAAAGAAGAGATAAATGACAAGTATTGGATGGGATGTTGGAAAAATGAGACATCAAGGTATTATTGATGGAATTATGAACAAATTCAATCATTCTATAGAGTAATTTGGAACTATACCCAAAGGTCTATAAAACCATGCATGCCCTTTGACATAGCAATACCACTACTAAATTTGTATCCCTGAAAGATGACAAAAAAAAGGAAAAGGACCTATATGTATCATATGATCTTTTCTGGTGGCAAAGAATTAGAAATTGAGGGGATGCCCATCAATTGAAAAATGGCTGAACAAGTTGTGGCATGTGATTATGATGGAATACTATTGTACTATAAAAATGGTGAGCAGGATGCTCTTAGAAAAACCTGGAAAGACTTCTATGGGCTCATGCAAATATACGGTGTATAAAGTAACAGCAATGTTAGTAAGATTATCAGCTGTGAATGGCTTAGCTATTTCCAGCAATAGAATGATTCAAGACATATCTGAAGGACTTATGATGAAAAATGCTATCCATTCCCAGAGAAAGAACTGATGCCATTTGAATGCAGATTGAGGCATACTATTTTTAATTTTCTTTATAAATAAATATATATATATATATATATATATATATATATATACATACATACATACACAATTTGTTTCTTTTTCAGTTCTTACAATCATTTCCACAAGAATTTTAATTCAAAAATTTTTTCCCATCTCTCCCCACCCCCCACCCCAGGAGAGCATACTCCCCCTCCATCCCTTCCTCCAATCTGTCCTCCCATCTATTACTCTCCCTTCTTCCATCCCCCTTCCCCTCTATTTTCCTGTGGGGCAAAATAGATTTCTATGCTCCATTGACTGTATAGCTTAAATTCCAGTTGCATGCTAAAACAATTTTTAACATTCATTCTTAAAGCTTTGAGCTCCATATTCTCTCCCTCCCTCCCTCCCCACCCTCATTGAGAAAACATGCAATTCAATATAGGTCATACATGTGTAACAATGCAAAGCACTTCCACAGTAGTTATGTTGTAAGAGACTAACTACTGTCCTATCCTGCCCTTCATTTATTCCATTCTCTCCCTTGATCTGTCCTCCTACAACAGTGTTTGATTCTCATTATCCCTTTCCCCAATTTGCTGTCCCTTCTATTATCATCCCTCTCCTATCCCCTTCCCCCTTGTCTTCCTGCAGGGTAAAATAGTTTTCCATATCCAATTGAATGTGTGTTATTCCCTCCTTAATCCCATGAGAGTAAGACTCAATTCTTTCCTTTCATCTTTCCCCTCTTCCCCTTCATTGTAGAAGCTCTTTCTTCCCTCTTTTATGTGAGATGATTGGCTACATTCTGCCTCTGCCTTTCTCTTACTCCTAGTACATTCCTTCCAACAGTAAATTTTATTTTTTCAGGTATTCTCCCCTCACATTCAGCTCACCCTACACCCTCTGTCATTGTGTGTGTGTGTATACACACACACATATAAATATACATACAATAAATAATACATATATGTATATACACATACATGCACATGTGTACATATACATACCTACACATGTATAATATACACATACATACATACTTACCCATACACACATATGTATTGCCTTTAACCTACCCTAATACTGAAAAAGGTCTCATGAGTTACAAATAACAACTTTCCATGTAGGGATGTAAACAGTTCAACTTTAATGAATTCCTTAAGGCATCTCTTTTTACCTTTTCATGTTTCTTTTGATTCTTGTATTTGAAAGCCAAATTTTCTACTCAGCTCTGGTCTTTTCAACAAGAATGCTTGGAAGTCCTCTATTTCATTGAAATTTCATTTTTTACCATGAAGAATTATAGTCAATTTTGCTGGGTAGGTTATTCTTGGTTTTAATCCTATCTCCTTTGACCTCTGGAATATCATATTCCAAATCCTTCAATCCCTCAGTGTAGAAGCTGCTAAATCTTGTGTTATCCTGATTGTATTTCCACAATAATTGAATTGTCTCTTTCTGACTGCTTGTAATATTTTCTACTTGATCTGGGAACTCTAGAATTTGGCTACAGTATTCCTATGAGTTTTCCTTTTTGGGATCTATTTCAGGAGGTGATTGGTTAATTCTTTCCATTTCTATTTTATGCTTTGGTTCTAGAATATCAGGGCAATTTTCCTTGATAATTTCATGGAAGATGATGTCTAAGGATCTTTTTTTTTTTGATCATGGTTTTCAGGTAGACCAATAATTTTAAAATTGTCTCTCTTGGATCCATTTTCTAGGTCAGTTGTTTTTCTTTGTGTTCTTTTTTTAAAAAAAAAAAACTATATATTTTTAGTTTTCAATATTCGTTTCCACAAAATTCTGAGTTCCAAATTTTCTCCCCATCTCTACCTTCCCCCCACCTCAATACACCATGCATTCTGATTACCCTTTCCCCTATCTGCCCTCCCTTCTATCACATCTCTCCTTTCCCTTATCCTCATCTCCTCTATTTTCTTGTAGGGGAAGATAGATTTCTATACCCTATTACCTGTATTTCTTATTTACCAGTTGCATATAAAAACAATTTTTAACATTCATCTTTAAAACTTTGAGTTCCAACTTCTCTCCCTTCCTCCCTTCTCACCCATCCCCACTGAGAAGGCAAGCAATTCAATATAGGTTATACATGTGTAGTTATGCGAAAGACTTCCATAAAAGTCATGTTGTGAAAGATTAACTATATTTCCCTCCATTCTCTCCTGCCCCCCATTTATTGTATTCTCCCTTTGACCTTGTCCTTCCCCAAAATTGTTTACTTCTAATCACCTCCTCCTCCCATTTGCCCTCACTTCTATCATTCCCCCCACCCCACTTACCCCTTCTCCGCTACTTTCCTGTAGTGTAAGACAGGTTTTCATACTAAATTGAGTATGCATGTTATTCACTTCTTAAACCAAATGTGATGAGAGTAGGCTTCACTTTTTCCCTATGTCCCCCTTTTATTCCTTCATTGAAAAAGCTTTTTCTTGTCTCTTTTATGAGATATAATTTGACCCATTGCATATCTCCCTTTCTCCTCCCAATGTTTCTCTCTCACCCCTTAATTTTAATTTTCAGATGGCATCCCTTCCTATTCAACTCACCCTGTGCCCTCTGTGTATATGTGTATAATCCCCCCAACCACCCAAATAATGAGAAAAGTCTCAAGAGTTATAAATATTATCTTTCTGTATAGGAATGTAAACAGCTCAAATTTAGTAAGTCCCTTATGATTTCTCTTTCCTGTTTATCTTTTCATTCTTCTCTTGATTCTTGTGTTTGAAAGTCAAATTTTCTATTCAGCTCTGGTCTTTTCATCAGGAAAGCTTGAAAGTCCTCTATTTCATTGGAATTCCATTTTTATAATATACTCAGTTTTGCTGGGTAGGTGATTCTTGGTTTTAATCCTAGATCCTTTGACTTCTGGAATATCATATTCTAAGTCCTTTGATCCCTTAATGTAGAGGCTGCTAAATCTTATGTTGTCCTGATTGTATTTCTGCAATACTTGAATTGTTTCATTCTGGCTCCTTGCGATATTTTCTCCTTGACCTGGGAACTCTGAAATTTGACTACAATATTCCTAGGAGTTTTTCTTTTCAGGTCTCTTTGAGGAGGTGATCAGTGGATTCTTTCAATGTTTATTTTAACCTCTGGTTCTAGAATAATCAGGGCAGTTTTCCTTGATAATTTCATGAAAGATGATGTCTAGACTCTTTTTTTGATCATGGCTTTCAGGTAGTCCCATAATCTTTAAATTGTCTCTCTTGGATCTGTTTTCCAGGTCAATTGTTTTTCCAATAAGATATTTCACATTTCTGCTGTTTTTTCATTCCTTTGGTTTTGTTTTTAATTTCTTGATTTTTCATAAAGTCATTAGCTTCCATCTGTTCCATTCTAATCTTTAAGGAACTATTTTCTTCAGTGAACTTTTGAATCTCTTCCATCTGGTCAATTCTGCTTTTCCAGGCATTCTTCTCCTCATTGGCTTTTTGGATCTCTTGCTTTGATTTAGTCTATTTTTTAAAGTGTTTTTTCTTCAGCATTTTTTTGAGTCTCCTTTAGTAAGCCGTTGACTCATTTTTCATGATTTTCTTGGTATCACTCTCATTTCTCTTTCCAATTTTTGCTCTAATTCTCTTACTTGATTTTCAAAATCCTTTTTGAGCTCTTCCATGGCTTGAGACCAATTCATTTTTTCTTGGAGGGTTTTGATGAAGGAGTTATGACTTTGTTTTCTTCTGTTTACATGCTTTTGTCTTCCTTGTCCCCAAAGTAAGATTCAATAGTTTGAGTCTTTTTCCAGTTTTTGTTCATTTCCCTAGCCATTTATTTGACTTTTGAAGTCTTTGTCAAGGTAGTTCTCTGCTTCCAGTGGGTGTGGGGGATGGACTGTCAGCTGCTGGATCCCCCACAATCTGTGTGCCTAAAGTTCCAGAAACAGTAACTGCAGCTGCCCCTGATGTTTTTGAGGCTGAAGCAGGTTCCTCTGCCCCTCCCCGCTCTGCCACCCTTCAGCTGGGGTGGGATCACTGTAATGGTCCCATAGGCTTTTCTCACTGACCTTCCAATTTATCCTCACCATTTTGTGGTCATGAAGTCTGGAAACCACTATAGGTGTGAGAGGCAGTCTCCTTAAGGTCTGCTCAGGTCTTGTCTGACGGCATGGCCTACACTGGACTGTGCTCTGCTCCCTGCATGGTGCAGTAGACTTTTCCCGGTGAACTTCCAAGCTGTCTTGGGGACCTGTAAGTTCTGAGTTCCTTCAAGGTGGCACAGTCAAACAAGAGGAGCTTCTTCAAAGGCAGCATCACAGGCCCTCAGGTAATTATGAATTCTCCTTGACTCTTAGAGAGAATGAGCAAGACTATGCGTCTCATTTTTCCATTCTTCACCCAATTCTAAAATACTTTTTGGTTAAGTTCCAAAAGATAGACCATAAATGAAAAATATACACAATAAATTCAAAGCAAGTTCTGTAGCAGGAATCGGAAAGGTCTCATTGAGGAGATTGAGCTGAGTTTTGAAGGAAGTCAGGAACTCTGAAAACTAGAGGTGAGGAGGAGGTGCAAAGAAATGAAGATGAGAGATTTAATGTTGTATGAGAGGAAAATCAAGTAAGCCAGTTTTGCTGTAAAATAGAATGCACGATGGTCAGCAGTTTCTGATAAGTCTGGAAAGGTAAGCTAAAATAAAATTGCAGAGGGCTTTAACTGCCAAAGAGGCATTTGTTTTGCATCCTAGAGATGATAGAGAATTACTGAAGACTTTCAATTATGCTTATCATTTTCCTAATATTGAACCAGCCCTGCATGCCTGATATAAATGACTTGCCTGGTCATAGTGCATTATGGTCTATAATTTTCTTTCTCTGTTTTGGCTCTTCCTGGTTTAGGTATCAGTACCACATTTGTGTCATAATAGGAATTTGGTAGGGCTCCTTCACCTATTTTTCCAAATCATTATATAGTATTCAAATTAATTTTTCTTTAAGTGTTTTATAGGATTCACTTGTAAATCGATGGGCCCAGGAGATTTTTCTTAGGAAGTTCATTGATGGTTTATTCAATTTACTGAAAATTTTCAAGCTGAGAAATAACATGGTCAACTGTGTTTCAGAAATATGATTTTGTCAGCGATAAGGAACATGAATTGGAGAAGGAAAATCCTTGAGAAAGCCTGAACTAGGGCAATGGCTGTGTGGCCTGTAAACATGATAAATGCAAGAAATGATAGGGCACAGGATTGACAAGATTTGCTAACTAATTGAATGGAACAGGGGGTGCAAAGCTGAGGGATAGTGAAGAACTGAAGATGATTCTGAGGTCACAAACTTGGGTTACAGTAAAGGATACTGGTGCCCTCAATAGAAAATGGGAGTTTTAGAGAAAAGATAATGAATCCTGTTTTGAACATGTGGAAGATGAAATATTTATAAGACATCCAATTGGAAATGTCTAATTGAAGCAGAACCAGTAGAACATTGTTCTCAATAACAGCCACAGTGTGCAAGGACTGTTTCTGGTAAACTTAGTCCTTCACAGCAATGTAAGGACCTAAAACATTCCCAAAAGACTCTTGAGGCAAAATGCCATCCACATGCAGAGAAAGAACTATGGAATCAGAACACAGCATAAAGCAGAATATTTTCTCTTGTGTTATGTTTTGGTTTTTTTTTCTCATGGTTTTTCCCATTCATTGTAATTCTTACATGCAATGTGAAAATGCAGTTAATAAGAATGTATGTGTAGAACCCATATAAGATTGCATGCTGTCTCATGGAGGTACAGGGGATGGAGGGAGAGAAAATCTAAAGACTTATGGAAGTGATTGTAGAAAACTGAAAACAAATAATTTTTAAAAAGGAAATGTCATATTGGCAATTGGTGATGCATTATTGGAGCTCAGGGTACACATATGCATATGTGTGTGTGTGTGTGTGTGTGTGTGTGTGTACAGACATACATATACTATGTGTATACAGGAATACATACATATATGGGCAGCTGGTGGAGCAGAATAGAACACCAGGCCTGGAGTCAGGAAGACTCATCTTTTTGAGTTCAAATCTGACTTCAGACACATACTAGTTGTGTGATTCTAGGCATAGTTTCCTCATATATAAAATGAACTGGAAAAGGAAATGGCAAACTATTTCAGTATGTTTATCAAGAAAACCCCAAATGGAGTGACAAAGAGTTGGACTCAACTGAAACAAATGAGTGATACATGTATATATAAATAGACATGCATATATGTATACATACAGGAATCATCAGCATAGAGATGATAATTGACTCCATGGGGACTAATGAGCTTACAGAGAGAGGGCTTAGACAAAGAGATCTAGGACAGAGTAGATCACATACACAAGGGCCTCCTATGTGTACATGAGACAGGGACATGAAGAAAACTGGAATCCAGAGCTTCTGATTTCTAGTCCAATGGTCTTCAGAGTGTAGCTTGCCTTAAAAGCACAGTACTACTTCTTCCAAAATGATGACCTGAACATGCCATTTTCTCCTTTCCTTTCTTTATTGTTCCCAACTCCTTACTCTTCCCTGAAACCCCTCATAATTTTTGCAGGATGTTTCCTTCTTAAATTTAAAAGGTTCATTGTATGGCCCTGATGTAAGCCTTTGGGAAAAAGGATGTAGTAGAAACCTGACACTGTAAATCAATAAAAAAACTAATTCATGAGCATGGTTTTGCATAGAACAGCAAAAAACAAAAAAAGATTTTTTAAAAAAGCCTGGAGAGGTACTTTAAGGTAAGATGAAAGGCATTCCAGAAAATATATGTAACTTGATATAAGTAACTCAGGGAAAGCAAACACATAGGGGAAAAATGTACCAGTGCACATTTTCAGAATAAAAAGGAAAAAAATGACAAGTGTTATTTACAGAGGGCACAAAGATTCATTCAGTGTTTCCACTCAACCTTCAGTAGCTCTTCTAAGCCCAAGAAAAAAATTAGAGCATTGAAGCTAATAACTTTCCATTCTTAACAAGAACTGATGAAACTCACTTCAATACCTCCATTAGGGAAAAGGAAGTGTTCTGAAAAGGTTCCTTTAGTAATATTAAACTTAGAGTAGTCAGTACAGTTGAGAATGTACCAAGCTTAGGATTTTATTTCTTAAAAATATCTTTTCTTTTGGTGTATTGTATACCTAAGATCAATATGGAGGCAGAAATAAGAAAATCATGTTGATTCAAATAAAGAGATAGGAAAGGGTGGAAGGGAAAAATTTTTAGACATGTAAGAAATAAAAAGGAGGAACTTGGAAAAATAAGTGCTTATCCATGGGCTAAGCCATCATCTTTAGATGAACCTATTTATATCCAACAATAATACCCTGTTTCCAAAGCCTGCCCTAAAGGCACACAAACTAATTTAGCAGAAATGTAGTTTCTCAACTAACAAAAGACCCAAAGGACAAGAGGTGCAATCTCAATTGCATCCGGGATATCTCAGAGATTCCCTTTTGCAAAATTTCATTGTATATACAGTACCCTACCTCCTTCCTCACCCCCAAATTTTGAGGATAAACAGCACCTTAAGGGGCAGTGAACTAACTCTTTCACAATGCAGGACCTTCTCAAAGGATATTAAACTTACTGGATTCAGATGAAGACTTCTCTTAGGAAATTCCCAGAGAGGTCACAGATAAATCTTGTAAGTGCCTGGAAAGTGACTTGGAAAGAACCAAACCTTGAAGAGTTTATGTAAACTGCATCAAAGGAACTCACCCTTGGTCTCCTCTTTTAACATTTTCTGCAATTTTAGTGAAGCATTGACTCTGAATTGCTGTGAAATGTAAACCAGTTTTCAGTTCAAGCTGGTTTCTGGGTCTTCACTAATCGCAAAGACTCATGTTTGAATAATGTTCCTGAAACTATTATTAATGGATCCGAGTAGAAATGCCTCCAGTATTTTGGGCTTGAATTCGCCTTCTATTTGACTCAGACAAATTCCTTTTTCAGATTTGTGATACATTACTCTCCTTTTCTCACTCTGTGGTCCAGAGCAACGGGCCTTTTTGTTGTTTGTCACATGTAATGACATAATTGCTCTGGGCCATCTCCAGTCATCATGATCTATATCTGGCTGATGGACTCAGATGGCTCCAAAGGAGAAAGTGAGGCTGGTGACTTTGCACAGCCCTCCCTCACTTAAATCCAATTCACTTGCAAGGCATGGCATCACCTTCCTGATGCCATGGTCCTCTTAGAGAACAAAGGACAAACATGTAATGAGGTAGTTAGGTTATAAAGAGGTATAATGCTAGGTTTAAAATCAGAAAACTGGAATTCAAATCCTCCCTCAGACACTTAGTTGTATGACTCTGGGCAAATTATTTAACCTCCCCCAGCCTCAGTTTATTCATCTGTACAGGGAAAAGGATAGAGTCAGTGACCTTTAAGATTTATTTTTTAGCTCTAAGTGTACAACATTGGCTGTTTCTCTGTAGTTTTGCAGAGGTTTCCCCACCTTCCTCCCCACCATGCCTGATATCCTTCCTTATCTCTACCTTAGACTCCCTAACTTCCTTTAAAGCTCAGCTGAAACACCGTGAGACCTTTCCTGAGCCTCCCATATATTCTTCTCCCTTACTGTCATCTCTCTCAGTTATCTTGCCTTTATTTTGTAAATGCTTATATTTTTCTATGTCTCCCTCAGTAGTACATACACTGCTTAAAAGCAGTTTAACTATTTAATTTTTGTCTTGTACTTAACATAGTGCCTGACAGATGGTAGGAACCAAATAAATAGTTGTCAATTGACAGAATTCAAATTA
Source organism: Potorous gilbertii (assembly GCA_028658325.1). NCBI lineage: Eukaryota > Metazoa > Chordata > Mammalia > Diprotodontia > Potoroidae > Potorous > Potorous gilbertii. The sequence continues at coordinate 185,111 of JAQQSK010002742.1, read as the reverse complement.
TCTTTGAGATGTATTTCAAATACTCCCAACATAATCTGGGAAATATTTTGCATTGCCTTTTCCCTTAACAACACTTAAAGAACTTGGTCATTTGATCTTCTCCAGCATCATGACTGGATCATGGGTCAGTTTGGTGCACCACATTTTAGGAAGAACTTGGACAAATTAGAGCATGTCCAAAGGAGGGCAATTAGCATAATGAGAGACTCCAAAGTATAAAATATGAATATAGTTTAAAGGACCCAGGGATGACCAGCCTGCTTTTGGGACAACACAATCCTTAACCTTAAATACTGAAAGGGTTATTATTTGATAGCTGGATCGGCCCCAAAGGGAATAACTAGGAGCAATGGGTAGAAGACAGTTGCAAAGAAGTTGGATAACATCTCATGTTGAGATTTCAGCTCATTTCTACCTAATGATTAGAATTGTCTCAAAATGGAGAAATGTCTCAGCTTGGGGGAATACTGAATTTCTTATCATTGGAGATTTTAAGGAGAAGCTAGGTGATCCTTTGGCTCAAATGCTGTGGGAGAGATTTGTGTTTCTGATTCTCATTTTCTGTCATTATACAAGTCACAAGATTGGACAAGATTGTCTTTGAGATTGTCTCAGGGATTCGATGACTTTTAAGTGTGCTCAGGAAAGGTAATTCAAAACATCAAATTTTATATCAACCAGGGCTGAATCCCTACTACAAAATGATTCAATAAAACAGTTTTTTGGATACCATTAGTATAACTATCACTATAATGAGTTTAAAATCACCAAACTTTAGGTTGTAATAAGAAAGTAAAGAGAAAAATTACACAACTTCTCTTCACATACAATTAGAGTCAAAAGAAGATTACAACATTAATTTTCTTTCTTTTGACAAACTTTCATTAAACACCTACTGTGTGTCAGGCCTTGAAGAGAGCAAGACAAAACCAAAACAGTCCTTACCATTGATAAACTTCTATCTTGTTGACCATATTTTCTAATTGATACCCAAAAAGGAATCCCCACTATATCACAGCTGAAAAATAGCTACCTCTATCCAAAAAAGGGGTACCTATTAGCTCTAAAAGCATGCCTTTCCACTTATGGACAGCTCTAGTGGTTAAGTTTTTCCTAACATCAAGCCTAAATATGTTTTCCCCAAAAAAAATCACTACCAATGAAAGTGCCTTATAATTTTACCTGTCTTTAATTGACAGCAGAATGTAAATATATTTAGATATAGCATAATGATAAATTCAAAATTATATTCAAGTGCATTGCTATTTTACGCAAATGTAAAACCCAGTCATTCTTGCCTGGTTTCCTATGGTAGATTTGCAATAGGACAGGGACAAGAAACTGAAGACATGGGAAGGTCACAGTCTGCACTGGTGGAGGCAGGAACTACATTAATGAGATCACATATCTGGTATAATGGAAATAACACAGACTTTAGAATAAGAGAGGTTAGGTCCAAATCTTCAGAGTGCCACTTACATCCTGTGTGACCTTGGTCAATTTAGCCTTTCCAGACTCTCTAGGTTACTCATCTCTTAAATGAGGCAATTGGATTGGATGCCCTCTAAGGTCTGTCCAGCAAAAAGTCTATGATCCATGAAAGTAGAATTCAATATTTTCAATTTTTAATTTAAAATTTTTATTTTAAAAAATTGCTATGCCTGTGGACAGGTGGGTAAGATCTGAAATTTTCTTCCTTGGCTTCTTTTCACTACTTTATTTTTATTTACTTTAGAAAGAGTGCCCCATTCTGTCAGGTTCATTCTGGTGTAAAGACTGCTCATCCACTTTGGTGTCTACCTGGCACTCAACTCTCACGTGTGGCTCCAAGACACTGTAGCATGAGCAGCAGCCACACTCCAATAGAACTGTTGGCAGATGGGAAACCAGTTGGTGAGTTAGGGGAGTGTCTACCCAAGCATGTGAAGACATCCCCTGGTAGAATGGGCAGATGAGAATAATTTGTACCATGAAGAAGGCTGAAACAGGTGCTGTGGAGCTCTTAGAGCTTAGTTAGACATCAAAGACAGCAAAGTCATCCACTACATAGGGAGCCGTTGCCAGTTGTCCTGACCTTTATCTTGCCGCTAGACTTGGATGACTCTGCAAGAGAAAGGCTGATGACTTTGTGGAACTCTGCCTCACTTAAATCCAATTAAGACATCACCCTTATAATGTTATTGGTCCTCTTAGATAACAAAGGATGAATGACAATTATAGCATTTAATCATGAAATGTACAAGTGATTCTAGAGTCCCACGCTACTTTTATCGGTTTCCTATTAATTGTATTTATCTAAATTAAATAGAATAAAGTATGATGAAATTAAGTTAGTCAGTTGGTTTTCCTATAACAAAGATATGAAAATAAACTTTTTGCTAAGAAATATTTTCTTATTTGAAGCATGTTTGATGGCCTATTTTTGATTTCTAAAGAGCAGAGAATACAATGAAATCCCACTGACAAAGGTTTTCCTGCATGAGAGATTGGGTTATCTGTGAGTCAGAGCTTATCTCCCGTGTTTGAGTTCATCTGAAATTCCTGTTTCGACATTCAGCTTGAACTCAGTCAAATGTGAACCCTTCAGAAGAATTTCACGACAGCAAGAGTTGTTTTCACTTTTGTCTTGGCATTCCTAGTAACTAGCATCCTTTGTTGCAGTTGTTTAGTTGTGTCTGATTACAGGTTTTTCTGACAAAAGAGGCTCATCATCACGACTTTTCTTTATTTAATTTACTTATTTATTTTTAGCATTTTTAATGCTGTCCATGGAGTTTACTTGGCAAAGATACTGGAGTGGTTTGCCATTCTTTCCCCAGTCTTATGTAGGCAAAGGTTAAGTGACATGCCCAAGGTCACACAGCCAGTAAATGTCTAGGTCAGATTGAATTCTGGTCTTCCCAACTCTAAGCCCAGGGTTCTATCCATTGTGCCACCTAGCTGTTCTAGCAACATGTATAGTACTTAATAAATGCTTATTGAATTAAAATGACTATACCTTGTTTCAGATGACCTATCTTTTACAATTATATCTTTTACGGTTGTATGAATCTCCCAATTATAACTGTATGGGGCATCATAGTGGGGCAGCATGGGGTTATACTTTGAGTACCAAACTTGGAGTCTAGAAGACTTGGGTTTGAGGTTCACCTGGGTATGAGCTATGTGATCCTGGGCATATCACTTAGGTCTTATTTTCCACATCTGTAAAAAAGAGTGGGTTGTACTAAATTGCTTTGAACATTACTTCTGGCTTTAAATCTTTGCTTCCATGGTCCTACTTAACTGGGTTCTGCAATCATAGATTAATTCTTCCCTTTTTGTTCTTTAGGATATTACAATATAATCATGTAGAGAGCTCACTGAGGGGGAGGGAACTTTGGGGGAAGAGGATAGAAATACAAGGAAGAGGGCTCTTCAATGACTTTTATGAAAGGAGGTGCTGTCACCCTGCATATTTTGGTTATGGTCACAGAAATGCAGAATCTTACCTCCACTACCTTCAGAGGGAGTCGTAGCTTACATTTCATTATCACCGGTAACTGTGCTACCGCTATGTACTTACACTTGCAATCTGAAATTCTCCTCCTTGATTAAAATTTTCAGTCCTTATAATTCTTTCTTCTTTACTCTTCCTAAGCCTATTATTAAAGCAAAAACGATTTATTGATGCTTTTCTATGTTGCAGTCCTTTCTAGATAGTTCTATCCACCTCTACTTCTATCCTGCCCACATAGAATTAAAGTCTTTCTTTTAAAAGAGAATATTTTTAACGCACACATGGAGAACTCTCTCCATGCTTATTTATGATAAGCCTCAAGTAAGACATATGGTGCCTGAGAAAAGTCCCATTGTGCCTGCCCACCCCATCATCACCATTTCCCAATGTTTTTGTACGGGTGAATTTCAAGAAAAATGCTAAAAAGAAAAAGAAATCACAAAATATGGGATCTAAAGGAAATGGAGGAAGGGAGAGGAGAATACCACTTAGATTGCTTTGGTGATCCAGGTTGTAGAGCATATATAGGCTGATTATATGGAATCTCAAAGCTTCAGAAGCACCAAGAGCCCCAGATAGCAGGAGCTGTGTGCATGCTCTGTGTGTGGAGTAGCTTCTGGGTTTACTTCATCTCTCTGCCATCTTAGGATGAGACCATAGAGATGGAACCTATTATGAGTTCAGTTCAAGTCTGGCAATGTGATGACTAGGTATTTACTTACCCAGATTTCAGGCCAGAAATTTCTGCCCACCACTCTTTAGGGTTCAGAAGTTGATGTCACTGTCCCTGTACTGACACCATGTTCAATTATAAAAGGACTTTAAAATATGGGGCTCCTGATCAATTGGTTCTACCAATTCTATATCTGAAAAAATCCCTTCTGTCCCTTTATCGCTGTGATTTAGGGTTGTCATCTTTGAGGGCAGAAATCCCTTGCCCTGTTTCCTTTCATTCCCATCTCTATTCAGCTCAATCCTTCCCCTCCATAGTCCCTGTCTTTCCCTGCTCCCCCTTTCCATTTTATCGATTATATGTATATATATATATATATATATATATATATGTCAATCATTTTATTTCAATAAGAGTTGAGGGTAAGAGGGAAAGACATTGGTTCTCCTTTGTAACTACATCTTCCAAAAGCCTGAAGCAGAGCAGGTTATGACTACCATAGCATGGCCTCTAAGTGGAAGAAATGCTTTCAATGTACCCAATGGAAAACAGTACAAACTCTCCTGAGAAAGCTAAGACATGGGAAGACTTGAACAAAATACCACAAAAGAGAAAAATGGAAAATGGATGTGGATTCAGGAAGCTGCTCTGCATCTGTCAGCAGGTAGGTGGCACAGAGGATAGAACACTGGGTCTTGAGCTAGGAAGACATAAGTTCAAATCCAGCTGCCATACAACCCTGGACATGTCTTACTTAACGTCTGCCAGTCTTGTTTTCACCAATTGGAAAATGCAGATTAAAAAGTATATCTACCTTCCAAGGTTTTGTGGATTAAATGAGATAATATTTATAAAGTGCTTAGCACAGTGTCTGGCAAGCTTCTACACTCCTTATTTCTCACCTCTCTGCCAAAGGAGGGAAGCAGAAGAAATGTTCAAAGAAATGATGTTGACTTTGACCCAGAGAACAATGGAAAAGTGTATGGAGAACACAAATGGTTGGTAATGTTACATATGATGAATTATTCAAGAGAAATACCATGATGAAGCTACCAATGACATGGATGACCAGAAAATGTGAAGTCACATAGCAAGACTGAGGGATAATCCATAGAAAGCTCATGTGCTTCCCTGGTATCCATGCTACAAGAAGAGAACATGAGGAAGGCCTTCTGAATGTTGGGCAGGCCTGGATGAGTACTGTGGGATGGATAGGAATGAATCTGCTGCAGTGGCCTGAATCCTACTGGCAAGAGCATCAACACTGAGGACCTCATCAATCTGCTAATGTATTGGAAGCAAACAAATAACAATGATTAACAATAACAATAACATTTAATAAAATATTTGAAGGTTTGCAAGGCAAGATACACTTATTATTTCATTTCTCATAATGAAAGGCTGAGGGAAGTTAATGGACTTGTAAAGAGTTACACATCTTTGTGCTAAGCTAGAAGACTCCATAGTTGACTCCATATAGGCATTTCAAGATGTAGCCACTGATTGCCAGCTATAGTAGTTGCTAAGAGCTAAAATCAGCAGACATGGGGCTGAATACTGGCTCTTCTGCTTCCTCTCTGTGTAACCATGGGTGAGTCACCTTACCCCTCTGGGCTTCAGTTGCCATAGCCATAATACAAGAGCATTAGATTCAATGGCCACTAAGATCCCATTCTAGGGACATGCTCTGAGGTTTACAAGAGCTAGATTATTACATTTTCACTATGAGCATTTACACTTTGGAAATTAGCAAACCTTTCAAATCAGAGCTTCCTTTATTGTTTTGTTGATTTTCTAAATTTAAGAAAACAATAGGGAAAATGTAGTGCAGACTAAATTTAAAAGTGTGTCATGGCCCTGGAGTCAGAAGGACTTGAGTTCAAATCCTGTATCAGACACTTGACTATCTGTATGACCCTGGGCAAGTCACTTATCCTCAATTGTCTCAAAAAAAAAAGTGTGTTGTGGGAATATTATTGGTTTTTATTTTTGCTGTTTTTCTCTGGAGATTCAGTTGTTAAATACTTATCAGCAGACCCTGAACATTTTTAAATTATAGATCTCTGACCCTAAGAAGTGGGAGGACAGTATTTCTGTGACTTAAGTCTACCTCAATGCAGCAAAACCCAGCTTATGGGCAATCTTTTGAAAGGAGGAATAAAAAGTATTGAGAGCAGTTCAGTGCCTAGGGGCATTTGCCTTTTGTCTCTTTCTGACAAAGCTGATGGAAAGAACTGTCTTAAAACAGACTTCCATATTTGTATTGCTGTTTTATAACATTTATTGTATATCTAGTGCCTTTGGAATTCTTGCTTTTTCAATATAACATTAACAATAGAAGGAAGCATTATGTAACTTCTTTCTAATTAGATGACTCTTAACTGACATTATTGGCACCATTTTAATAACAGTATTCTAGAACCTATTTGCATGTAATGTCTTTTTCTTTGTATTACTCATAGTTATAAAAATAGTCTTTTAAAGAGGCATTTTTATGATCTAGAATTTATTTTATTTGCACAGTAACATCAACTAATATTACACTGGAAAAAAAAAACAACCTTTACCCACTATGAGGCAAAAAGTTGTTTCTATCAATAAGGGACCAAAGCAAATTTTTCAAATATCAACTGTGAAAGTCACAGCTGATGTAGCATTTACTCTGAGCTAACTGGTGGTAGGAGAGGGAGGGAGGGAGGGAAAGAGACATATATATTATATATAGAGAGACAGACAGACAGACAGAGATAGAGAGAGACAAAGAGACAAAGACACACAGAGAGAGAAGTTGACCAGCATAGCTCCTCTAAAGAAGTCACTGGGAATAGACTCAAATAAATTGGATAAAGGATCTGAGCATATAAAATTCTGCTTTTCCAGTTCTGATGCAAGGGGCACCAAATATATACCATGATTATTGATGTCCCCCTGCCACAAGAATAACAGTCAGAAACACCAGAGAAATCAATACCAACTGTTTAACTGTGCAAAGCACTTGAGATGCATAAAAGAGTGGGCTAGTTGCAAAAAAATAAATTGATATGGTGCATGAAAATAGTTGTTCTTTACCAGAAGCACTGGCCCTGTGACTTCCCAGCATGATTTAAAAAAATATTGTGGTGAACTCAACTTCTGCCATTTCATTTTTCTATTTAATTCTGGGAATGATAAAGAGAGAATTTTTCATACTTAAAAAAAGTTGCCATTTGGAAATGGTTAGCTTAGTATCTTCTGGTGTTTTTCCGAAAATGTTCTGTCAGGGGTGATCTGGCTATTTCTGGGGTGGCAGCTTGATAGAAGTTAGGTAACCGGATGTCATAGCGATAGCCTTTCCCTAAGTGTACCCTGTCATTCAAAGCATAGAGTTTGTCAGCAATATCACTGCCAATTAATATAGAAAACAGGCGGGAGATGAAACGATGCTGAGCAAAGAGCAAATACAGTTTCTTTCTCCTCCAAGCCACGTACCGACAGTCTGTCTCTGCTATGAGGGTTACCTGCAAAATATAAGACCACAAAAAAAGCAGATTAAAGGAACCAAATATAAACATTTGTGCATACCATCTGACTTGGTTTTGCTGGCATCAGAAAAGAAAACCATGCTATCATTTTATTTCCTCTATTCTTCATTTAATTCCCTTTTAAATTTCAGAACAGAATTTGGTAATCTACAACATATTCCAAAACAGCATGTGTGTGTGTGTGTGTGTGTGTGTGTGTGTGTGTGTGTGTGTGTGTGTGTGTGTTTAGGGGTGGTGCTGCTATGAGTTATTAAGTATCCAAAATGACCATAGCTACTGAGAATTTAATAAGATGTCCTGTGTTTTAGAGACTTCTGGCCCTGCTATGATTTAAAACCATGGATCCCAGCCCCTTGGTTGAATTATCAGGTCTAGGAATCCACATGAGAATCCATAAAATCCTTCCCTATACAGGATACATAATGTCTTCTATATTTTTCAAATATATGTAAATGCTATTATGATTAATAAAACAAATTCATGTAAAGACATAACTGATTCCATCTTCTATTTCTGTCATATATACACACATACATGTGTGTATACATAAATATGTATATATACACATATATATGCTGATAGTGCATGCACATATATATATGTATGTGTACATATATATACATATATATGTATCTATATTTCCAATCAGCAGATGCTAATAGTATAATTATCATATTGAGGGGGAGGAAGCAATTTGTAAAATTTAGACTTAAAGGATCCTTGTCAAACCAATTGCCTTATGTTGACCAAAATACATACTATAATATAATTAAGACTGAAAATAATGAGAAATATAAATATAGAAAGACTTTTATGAAATAAGACAAAGTAAAAAATGGAAACTCTGAACACACTAACTACAATCATACAGGAGAGGAGTGAATAGGAAAAAATGGATAAACAGAGTTCTGACGGAGAGTTAGAGGAAATGACTAAAAAGCTCTGATGCTATTTTATGCATTAAAATTAATTTCTATAAATACAGAAATTACTACAAAGCAAGTTTAATTGGTTTTACTGATGTCCAGTATTATTTAAATAAAACCATCTTGGGGCAGCTAGGTGGCACAGTGATGCTGGCCTTGGAGTCAGGAGGATCTGAGTTCAAATCTAGCCTCAGACATTTACTGGCTATGAGACCCTGGGCAAGTTACTTAATCTCAATTGCCTCCAAAAACAAACAAAACAGAAACAATAAAATAAAACTATCTCAAGGTCTGTACTTTTGGATTCCATACATAAAATACCATAGGTAGCTTATACAAAGGGTATGTTTCAGATATGAAACCATAGAAATAAAAGCAAAACCTAATGATGGGGTCTACTTTGCCATTAACTTTCAAAATAACTACACGCAATTGAGCCAAACAGATGTTATAATTTTTCATGATGCCCAAGAGAATGGCACTTCCTAGAAGATACAAAATGACCTCCCTTCTAGCAATAAAAATGTCTTTGGATTTTAGTTTATTTCTAAATTGTCCCATTAATGAATTTCAGGGTCTGATAATTGTTCTCCAATGATTTTAAAAGTACAACCTGACTTAAACACAGTTTGATTATCTACAACAAATTTTCAAATTTGTCATTAGTTTCTTCCTATCATACACAATTATGTGCCATGGCTATAGTCAGTTTTATGTGCATTCATATATTATATACTTGAGCATAATTTAAAAAGAAAATTTCATTTTTTAATAAAGACATTATACAATAAGTATAATACTAATCAGAACAAGTGATTTGCGTACTATTTTTTTATAGTTTCTTATCTGCCTATAATCCATCTATTAATTTGTCCATAATGCAGTTCAGTCATGCTTTACCTGAAAAATGCCCTCTTCTGTGGGTCTAAGTGAATCCCACTCAGGAGAATCCAGGAATTGAAGGGGGAAAATATAATGCAGAAACTCTCCATCCGCCGTCACTCTGATCCTACACCAAGTACAATGGGCATGAATTGTACAATTATAGGAAATAGGCATTCTAATATACTAGGGACCCTTTGAATCTTTGCCCCATTTTTTTTTACCAACCCAAGACTTTTTTCTCTCAATCTACACAAAAGATGGAGTGCCTACATTGTGAGAAATTGACAAGCATTTATGAAGTGCCTCGGGGCACTAGGAGGTGGCTAGGTGGTGGAGTGGAAAGAGCACCAGTGCAGTAATAATGAGGACCTGAGTTCAAATCTCACCTCAGACACTTGACATTCACTAGCTATGTGACCTTGGGCAAGTCATTTAACCCCAACTGCCTCATCCTGGGTCATCTCCAGTCATCCTGATAAATATCACTGGATTCAGATGGCTCTGGAGGAGCAGTGAGGCTGGTGACCTACACAGCCCTCCCTCACTCAAAACAAAGTCAAGCGCAAGTCATATCATCATTTCTCTGATGGCACGGTCTTCTTTGGCAACAAAGGACGAACATACACCCTTGGATGAAGTGTCTACTATATGCCAGGCACTGTGCATCCAAACACAAAGAATAAAACAGTTCCTTCTCTCAAAGAATTGACCTGAATAACTATACATTCAAGCAGACTTCAAATTAATGGTCACATTTCAAAGTTTATGCATAAATTGGTTGTGTGGAACAAGCAACACATTTTTTTCCCACAGCAATCTAGGGATAAATTATAATTAGGTCTCCAGGTCAACACACAAGAGTTTAAAGGTGCCTTAAGTTCAGGACCATACCAACAGTACTGGAAGGGGATAAGCATTATCCTACAAAGTAAAGGAATATAGGTTTTGTTAATCTGCTTCCTAGGTGAGGAACTGAGGCTTATCAAAGTTAAGAGGTCACATAGAAAGTAAGAGCCATAGGCTGGATTTGAACTCTCTTGACCCTAAATCTCAGCACAATTTCCATGATTGTACTTTCTCAAGTAAGAGAGAATTTCAGTTTTTGAAGTTAGTAAGGGTAAAGAAATTATTCTTGTAACCTGTAGAGACTGTCTGTGTCGTTTTTCTCTTTCTTTCTCACACTATCAATAAGTGGTTATTGTTCACGAGTTTCAGTTGTCTTCACGATTCTTCATGACCCATTTTGGGGTTTTCTTGGCAAAGATACTGTAACCATTTGCCATTTCCTTCTCCCAGTCATTTTATAGATAAGGAACTGAGGCAAACAGGGTCAAGTGAGACTTGCCCAGGGTCACAGAGATAGTAAGTGTCTGAGGCCAGATTTGAACTCAGGAAGATAAATCTTTCTAACTCTAGGCCTAGGACTCCATCCATTGTGTCACTTAGCTGCCATCAATAAATATATGAACATTAAGGGCAAACTAGTCTTGGTGATGGGGTAAAAGGGCTGGAGGAATACCTCTGCTCCCTAGCATTCTAAGAAAAGTGGAATGATCTCCCAATAGGTACATCTGTTATTAGCTCTGGAGAAGAGTTGTGCCAGGTAATTCTCTGTAAAGAGGTATATAAGCATTTATATGATGACCTGATATGGCCCATTAGGACTTAGGCTGTTTTTCTGTTCATGCATTCTGAATGTTATGGAGAGCCTCTTGAGATTGATCAAATCTGAAGGTTGGGTTCTCATTCTCCTTTTCTGGATCATTAACAATATGCTGTCCTCTTACTGTGGAGACACTCCTAGTATCTCTTCACTCCTCAATTTCTATGGTCCGAGGGCACCGGCTTCCCAGGAATCAGTGCTAGAGATGGAAGTCAGAAGCTGAGGTTGAAAACTGGGGGACATGGACTCTGGGCTTAAGAGAAGAGCTAGAGCTACAGAGACCTCTGTAGAAGGTGTATCAGAGATAAGAAGGCATAATCAGCCTAGCATACATAAGTCAGGGGACTGCCTCTATGATACTTTCTAAAGTTCAGGTTATTTTATGCTACAGGTTTATCTCTGAAATGTAAGTGTAAAATCAAGTCCCAATTTTAACTGTGCTAAGGGGGCTCCCACCTGCTATGAATCATTTTAAAGACTAAAAAAATCCTTCCTATACAACTAAATAATCACTTATTTCCCCCAACCTACTTTTCCTTCTAACTTTACTACTTCTTCTCAGAGAACAGTATGAGGACTAGCATTGACGTGGTAATTTACATTTTATTTCATTTAATCCTCACAACAACCCTGGAAGAGAGATGCTACTATTCTTCCCATTTTAAAAACAAGGAAACTGAGACAGATAGTGATTTGCCCAGGGTCACACAGCTGGTAAATATCTGGAGCTGGATTAAAAGTCTATACTACTACTGCTGATTACATCTTAATTTCCTAAAAGGGGAAAGAGGTGAATATTTCAGAGCTGAGAGCTGGATATTGATTCATAGAAAGACTATAGAATGTATAAAGATGCTATTGTGAGCTTTATTAAGGGAAGAGACTGGCCAAATGGAAATTAAATCACTACAGGCCAGAAGGAATTCATCTAAATACAAACCTTGCCCAACCAAACTCAATCTTTTTTCTAAGGGGTTCCTAGGCTTAATAAATCAAAAGAATGCTTCTGACTCTAGATCTGCTGCTCTATCCATTGTCCCGTCTAGCTGTCATTTTGACATCACCAAAGTTCACAACCAAAGAGTCACCCTTGATGTGTATCCTAATCTCATCTCTCATACGTGATCAGTTTCTGAGTCTTGACAATTCTACCACCATAACATTGTTCACCTTCATCCCCTTCTTTCCACTCAATCTACAGCCACTCTAGTTTAGGTCCTTAGTATCTCTGGCCTGAACTATTGAAACAGTTTCCTAAATGTTCTGTGTGCATTCAGGCTCTTCCTATTTCCAATTCATCCTCTACAGAGTTGCCAAATTGATATTCCCACACCATAGATCTGATCCTGGTGACTTCTCGCTTTGCTCCAATGGTCCTATGGCTCTCTCTTATCTCTAACATAAAATAGAAACTCCTAGTTTGACACTGAGCCATTGCCAGTCTCTCTCCAAAATGTCTTTGCTGGAGGATGATACATTAGCGTCCCTTACACATACAATTCCAGCACAATCAGCCTTTTTGCTGTTTCTTGGGTACTACATTCCAGATCCTGCCCCTTCACTGACAAACTGGCTTTGGGGGCCTTCCCTCTTCAAATGTCCATCTGGTTTTTTTTAAGGCTCTCTGACACTTACTTGAAAAGGACTTTTCCTGAATCTTCCCTATTGTCAGGGCCCTGATAACGTAAGTTCTCCTTGAATGGTTGATGAGACACAGTGTGCTGTAGTGGATAGGGGGACAATTTTGGAGTCAAGAAGACCTGGATTCACATCCTGATTGACATTTAATGATTTTGTGACCATGTACAAGTTAGTAGCCTAGGGATGCTTATAAAATTATGTTATATGGGGGCTTTGGACCTGAATCACTGGAATGAATTTCCATACTAGGATCTCCTTACATAGATAAAGGAAAGAAGGAAGGGAGGAAAGGAGAAAGGGAGAAAGGAAGGGATGGAGGAAAAGAGGAAGGGAGGGAGGGAGGAAGAAAAGAAGGAAAACCTGTTTTTTCTCCATCCCTACCACCAATTTCTATTCTCTAAGTTTGAATTTTTTTAACTTAATTTTCTAGGAAAGCATCTGGCATGATGAATGGATTCCGTGAGGGAGACTATGGGTAAAAGTTACACAAGATAGGCAGCCATGGGTTGGTTCTGATTTTCACCATTGGAGGAAACTGCCTAATTCACAAGATCTAAGATTCATTTGAGTATTTTATAATTTTCTAAAATGGAACATATTGTGCATTGTTTCATAATTGCTAATAATTATTGAAATTGGGATAGAATAGTAAAATTCACATTTTCCAGACTTAGAAGGATTATATATTTACCTATAGGCATAAATAATCAATAAAGTGACTTGAGAGATTTCAGATTTCTGGGTATCATTCTCCTTTTGGCTAGGCATGCTTTAGATTGGTAATAAACAAAGCATGACAGTAAATAGACACACACTTTTATTTGAATTGCCACTTCTATAATTTTCTGAGAAGAAATGTATGACTTGCAGCATTGCCTGCTTCAGCTACATAATTCTTGGTCCTACCTCTTCTCACTGATAGCTCTCATAGCCAAGAGGCCTCTGTCATAGAATTCCCTACTACATCAAAACTGACATGAAGGAATGCCTCTGTAGCCACAGTGTGGGATGATTTGGTTGACTATTATGACAAAAATAGAGAAGAGCCAGTGGTAGCAGTTAAAGACTAAATCTTTTCTTGTTAAACTCTATGTTGGACCACTGTATGCTGATGGGAAACAGAGTAACACAGAGAGAATACATACTAACACGTATAGAGAACATGAAGACGTGGGTACAGACCTTCCTGACACAAGTAAAGCAAGTTTATCGATGGGTGTTTTGCCCTGCATGGCATAACAATGCTCCTTTTCCAATGACACCACTTGGCAGCACAAAACAATCTTCCTGAAGACAGGCAAGGTAATCCCCAGAGGCTGGAACAGAGAGCTGTAGAGCTCACTGAATTCTTTGTCAAAGGTGACACTTCGAACCTGATAGGCCACGTGAACAAACTGCATGAAGCAGATGATGAACAGGATAAAGTTCCAGGAGAATATGTCAGCAGCACAGACGTCTACCCACGCCCACACTGAAAAGCAGAGGAAGCCCAGTCCCAGCAAACTGAATACAAAGAGGAGCCCAAAGAATCCACTCCCTCCCATGAAACCAACTACAAATAAAATACTGGCAAGGTGATAGATGGAGCCTTCTGCCTCTTGCTTCCAGGCTGTGCAGAGTGGATGTTCACCAAGTAAGTTCCACCATATGCTTGCATTTACTCCCATGGCTGGCTGGGACTGGCTCTGTTCTGAAAGCTCTTAAGCAGATAAATGAGTCTTTTGCTGCTCCATCTTCAGATCTTAGGCTAACTAGTCACTAGACCAGGAACATCTCATGCTTTGGGTTCACATAGATGACTTTAGTCTTTGTGGCAGTGAAAGCATTCAGGAAACCATCCTAATCTCTGTAGGTTCAGTGGATCTCCGATTTTGGATCCAGTCTTTACATGGTATGATCTGCCCTGCCCAAGGGGAAAAAAATGTCTTTAAGATGAAAAAAGAGAGAGACATATTGAAAGAATCATTAGAATAACTTAGACAAGTAAATGCTTAGTTGCAAATATTCACTTGGTGTCAGGTAGGATACCTAAAACACAAATGTCTTGGGAGTACTAAGGAAACAAGTCTGTTAAGACTGATTTCTGTAGACAGAGGGATGTGGTTCAGAAATGGACTTTGTCTCCTCCTACATGTGTGACCTCAGTAAAGTAATATCATCTCCCTGAGATCAATCAATCAGCAGGCATTTGTTAGGTATCTAACTCTATCCCAGTCACTGATCTGGACATGGGTGGGGCATTATAGACAAAAAGGAACATATCTCCTTCATTGAAGTATGTGGAGAACAGTGGAAATAAATACAAAGCTAATTTGGGAGGCAAGGCACTAGCAGCTGACTGGATGCTTGGTTATTGTCCTTCATTCTTGAAGAGGATCAAATGACATTACTACGTTGGGGTCAAGGTATAGTGTGTCTGGCTATGGATGATCAGACCAACACAAGCTCAGAAGGCTCTACCATTGGCCAGGCACAAATGGTCCATATGGACTAGTCATATGAACTAGCATCTAGGAAGATCAGAAAGAGCTTCATGTAGGAGGTGGGGTTTGAGTCAAGTATTGAAGAAAATTAAGGATTCTAAGGGGTAGAAGCTATGAAATGGCTCATTCCAGCCTGTGCAAAAGGAGTGACGATGGAAGGTAAAATGTCACGTGAAAAACGAGATTAATTTGGCTGGAATAGAGTGTGCATAAAAGGAGGCTAATATGTGACAATCCTAGCAAGGCAGACTGTTGCCTGGATGTGGAGGACTTTAAATTCAAAATGGAAATTTGTGTATGAGCTTAGAGATAACAGGGAGTGGCTGGAGTTTATCGAGCAAGGAAGCAATATGGTCAAACCTTTGCTTTAAGAACAGCCCTGGCAGATGTGTAGTGTCTGGATTTTGGAAGGGAAGTTAATAGGAAGACCAGTCAGTTCATGGGAGAGATGATGAGGTCCTGAACTTGAACTAAGGTAGAGGCTATGCTAGTAGGGAGAAGTGCTCCCAGGTGACAGAGGAGAAGAACTGTTGTGGAGGCTGGATGGACAAGACTTACTTAGCACCAGATTGGATGTGCAGAGAAAGGCAGTTTGAGGAATCCAGGAAAACTCCAAAGTGGTGAACCTGGGTCACTGGAAGGATGATCATAGCCTTGATAGAAATAGAGAAGTTTAGAATAAGGGTAGATTAGAAAGAAATAATGACTTCTAATATTCATTTCAGCTCTAAATCTTTGCTTCTAGTCTAAGATATGCAAGAGAAATTTAAATAACTTTTTGCTTTACTAATAATATTCCATGATATAAAAGTTTGGTTTTTGAAAATATTTGTATATTTATACATTTCTCAAAAAACAAAATAAAGTACAGATACACTGAAATAATAGGTAAAAAAAATATAATTCTGAAAACAATGAAAATATAACTATTAAGACATAGCTTAATGAGATAATTTTTCAATGAGGTATTTCGAGGTTTTTTAACAAATCACTGAGAGCCACTGTGGATTACCCACACTAGTAAGACTAGATGATGAGCTTGGAGTCAGGAAGACCTAGCTTCAGGTTCTGCCTCCAATACATACTAATAGTGTGACTCTGAGCAAGTAATTTAACCTGAGTGCTCCCTGGTGACTCGACTAATCACAGACGAGCTGTTGGACTGCATGAGCAGACTCTCTCACTGTCCTCCAACCCCACTCCCATTAATAAATCAATGGACAGAAAAATAATTTGAACATGGGCCAAATTTTAAGAAATTTGAGAAAAACAATTTCACCTTAGCTTAATGTATCAGGGGTTATTTCAGGTTAAAAGCTGAGTTCATACAGCTAAACAAATGCTATGAATACCCCTGGCTACATGCACTGTATACTGATTTACCAGATGGTCAAAAATGTTACTACCAACACTGCTCTGTTACACATACATTCTCTTCCCTTGAGGCCATATGGTAAAAGAACTCTTATTCTATGTGAGTCATGCAGAATGAATTCCCAATTCTGTAGGAGCTGCAGGATCTATAGCAATTATCAGAGGCACTCAAATGCTCTGGACAACGATGGTGTCCGGTAGAAAGATGAGCTTGTTTTTCTTCCTATGATAACAAACTAAAGAACTGAACTTTGGGGCTATTTTTAGTAATTTTATTTTTAAAACAGTCTATTAGCAGAGCTTCTGTTGATGAGATATCAGGTATCATGGCCTTGTTCCATAGACAAACTACATAGAGAAATGAAATGACCTGGCTGGCCAGAGGGAAAGGGGCACCGAGTCATCACTGCCACAAATGGAGTTTGTCCTAATTCCTCTGCTACTGACTCCTCTCTGGAGGGGAGGAATAATTTCTGAAATAGGTCCTTATGGACTCCATAGTCATTTATGACAAAGGTAGGACATTCAAATATGTAAGAGTAATTCCCAAAAGGACAAGTGGTCCATTGGACTTATCCATATGAACGACTCTTCTTTAGTGAAGAATTGTAAACTCCTCACAACTATTTGAAAAATTGTTCCAAAGTCAATGGCGATAATGAAAATTAAAGTAAATCTGAAAGCTTACCCCGTGCTCAGCAAATTGGCAAAGATGACAAAAGATAGAAATAATTCATGGTGAGGAGACTATGGGGAGATAAATATGCTGCTGCTTCTGTTGTCACGTCTCTTGTTATCTTGGACAACTCACTTAACTCCTCAGAATATCAAATTCCTTACCTGTAAAATTAAGTGAATGGAAGAGGCCAGAGGTTCTTAACATTTTGCACATGACACTAGACTGACCTTTTGTCAGTCTAGTGAAGGTTATGAACCTCTCAACAGAATGATGTTTTTAAATAATTGAAGAGAATGCTAAATTTCAGTTAGAAAGGAGTGAACATAAAAATGTAACTTTTTTCCTACCCAAATTCATGAACTTGCTGAAAAACTAAACGTGGAACCCTTGGTGGTCCATGAACCCTCGGTGAAAAACTCCCAGAGATGACTTCTAAGGGTCCTTCAAATACCATGATCTTATGATATGGGTATTACCATTACTGGATGGGCATTACCTCACTTTAAGAGAGGACCTGAAAAGTCAGTCATCCTGATGAATATCCACTCACTGGATCCAGATGGCTCAGGACCATCACTCAAAGTCAAGTGGAAGTCATGTCATCACTCCTTGGATGTCATGGTCCTCTTCGAAAACGAAGGACGAACATAGTCTTATGATAGAGGACTGGGTGTGGGCTGTGAATTGCTCCACCTATGCTGGAAAACAATTTGGAACTACACAGGGGAAAAATGACTCAAATATCTATACTCTTTGACCCAGGTATTCCACTACTGAGTACGTATCTCAGAGATCAAAGATACAAAGTAAGGTCCCACATACATCAAAATAATCATAGCAACACTTTTTGTAGAGCAAAGAACTAGAAGATAGAGGCCTAATAAATTGTAGTACATGAATATAAAGGAATATTATTGTACCATAAAAATAATAAATATGAGGAATTCAGAGAAATGTGGGAAGACATATGAACAATAAAAAGAGGAAGCAAAATATTATACACAATGTAAATGGTTTAAAAATTTAAATGTTATATAATTATGATAACCAAGCTTGACCATGGAGAAGAGATGAGAAAGTGCACGTCTCTTTTTTGTTGATGAAAGTGAAGAATATGGATGTGAAATATAATATATATGGTCAGATATGTTTGAAATGTTGGTTTTTCAGGACAAGTATTTTTGTTTTGTTTTGAATTTTTGTTACCAAGGAAGTCTTGGATGATTAGAGAAGGGTTTATGTGGAGTAGAAGCCATGAGGACCTCAGTGATCAGTTCTCTGCTTTGTGGCTACTATGTGATTGTGAGATATGGAATGTTTTCTATTAGGAAGTTGGACTAAATTTACACCTAGAGTGATTGACCATCAGATCTGGAAGAACTGTTAAAGATCAAACTCAAACTGACCATCTCTTCCATACGTCTCCTTCTCTTTACTCACATAACCACCACCCTACTTTAGGTCCTTATCATCTAATACTTAGAGAAAAATTCTCAAATAGTTTGAGGACCAACATGGGGACTTGAGACCCTTTCAGGTAGTCCCAGAGAGCTTTCTAGGTTGTTCATGAGGTCAAAGCTGCTTTTATAAATAAGATGCTTTAATATCTAATACAATAAATTGTAACCCACACATACAAGTTTTTGGCATCCTCAATCTTTTGGGTGTAAAGAGATCCTAAGGTCAAAAAGTTTAAGAACCACTGGCCTAGACTATTGTAATAATTTTTTGATTAGTCTTCCTCCTTCAAGGGCCTCTCCACTAGAATCCATATACCTGCAAATGTGATTTCAGGTCTGACCTGCATTTTATGCAGGTATGCCACATGCCTCCCACACATTCCCCTTTTACTCATTAAAGTCAGTGGCTCCTTACTACCACTAGAGTCAAATATAAACTCCTCTGTTTAGCATTTAAAGCTCTTTATATCTAACCTTATTACATATTACACACCCATCCATGAACACTATGGTCCAGTCCAACTATTTTGTTATTTGTGTTGTTCAGTCATTTTAGTTGGATCTAACTCTTTGTGACCCCATTTGGGGTTTTCTTGGCAAAGACAGTTAAATGGTTTGCCTTCTCCAGTTCATTTTACAGATGAGGAATTGAAGCAAACAGGGTTAAATGACTTGCCCAGGATCACAAAGACAATAAGTGTCTGAGGTCAGATTTGAACTTAAGAAGATGAGTCTTCCTGATTCCAAGCCCAGGACTCTATCCACTGCCCACTTAGCTGCCAAACTATGTTTCTTCTGTGCCTTCATACTAGTTTATGCCTAAAATATTCTCCTTGTTTCCCTTTGCTTTTTAAAATTACTGGATTCCTTCAAGACTCAGCACAAGAGCTACCTTGTACCTTAGACTCCTGGTTCCCAGATTATTTTGTATATATCTTTTATGTACATATACATGTATGTATGTGCATAGGTAATATGCATGTTGTCTCCTTGATTAGAATATAAGCTCCTTGAAGTCAGGGACCATATTTGTCTTTGTATTTCTAGGCAGTGCCTGGCTCATCACAGACATTTAATAATATCTGTGAATTGATTAATTTTATAGAAGAAACTGAAACCCAGAAAGCTGAAATATCATATCCAAGGTCGCAGATGATATATAAGTAGTTGAGTTGGCATTTGAACTGTTATTCTAGTGTTCTTTCCCCTACATTAACCTCTTGCTAGGTCAGGTGATTAGCATCGCAAAGGGGAGAAAAAGATTTTCATTATTGCAATGCTCTAGAGAGATAACAGCATTGGAAGAGGATCCAACCAGACACCAAGTGCTGTGGGCTTTACTGCTGTGGTGTCCCTTGCAATCATACCATCTTTCCCATTGCTGCTGCCCTCAGTGCTGGGCTAGGACAACAGTCCTTTCCATTTCTCCAACATCCAGCCTCTTCTGCATCCTGTCCATCATATTTGTGAATCGATCTTCCTAATGCGCAGATCTAATCACATTATTCTACTTTTCAAAAATGAACAAATGGTCCCTAGTGCTTCCTGAATAAAATCCAGCTTCCTCTGTCTGCCATTTAAGAATAGCAGAATCTTTACAATTAAGCTTCAATTTACCTTTCATGTACCCTGTCCTCCAGCATACTTGTCCCTAAACTGTCCCTCTCCTGGCATACAGTCCTTGCCTCCTTCATTCACTTTGCCAGGAATACCCTTCCCTACCCTCCTCCATTTCTTCCAGCTGCAATTTTACCCATATTTCAGTACCCAACTCATCCAGGATAGTTTCTTATGTCAATTGTTCCAGCCTCCCTCCTGTGAATTTTTTTTTGGCATTTTAATTATGTTGTTTTTAATTGTATCTGATTCTTTGTGACTCCCTCTGGGGTTTTCTTGGCAAAGACACTGGAGTGTTTACCACCAAGAAAATGGTTTGAACTTCATTTTGCAGTTGAGGAAACTGAGGCAAACAGAGTTAACCAACTTGCCTAAGGTCACAAAACTAGTAAAGTGTCTGAGGCCAGTTTTGAATTCATGGGTTTTTGCTATTCTGTGAGGAAATATCATTCACAAACTTCCACAATTGTCCTCTGCAAAGTTTTGCATATATATGCTTAATCTAAACTAATATTTCCTTTGGCTGCCAAGTCTTTCTGTTTGGCAAAGAATTGAAAATTTCACTGGCTAAAATTGATACTGGATCCCTTTGGTCTCCTTTTTGTGACTATTACTTAAAATTATTAAAAATTCCATAGGAAATCATAATTGGAGGTAACATCTTTTTTTTATCCATTTCATTATCAATAGCTTATTCTGATAGGTCTGAAATTGTCCATAGTGTATTCTCACCTTCATCCTTTGTTTAGTTTGACGTTGATTTTGATCCTTTGATTGTACAGTGATAGTTGACTTAGAAATGCCTTCCACATTGGTAGCTAGCTATTTCCTGTCTCCTAACATATAGTCAGTTTTATAATTGGCAATGTTTTAAAGTCTGAAGCCTTCTAAATTTCTTATTGAAGTATGAGGCTTCTGAATAGTCAAACAAAAACAAAATAAAAAATGAGCCTCTGACTTCAATTCAATTAAATAACTAATTAACAGAAGGCTCTGAGGCCAACACTCTATCTACTTTACCATACTGTTTCTCTAGGTCTAGTGCCTATCATTATCCTATAGTCAAAGCACTGCGATAGGATACCAAGCCAAGACACTCCTTTAAGCATTGAATATTCCTGGTCATTAGTTGAATCATTAGAGCAAGGGAAGATGGTGAAGTGAATAGAGTGCTGGCTTGGAGTCAGAAAGACCTGAATTCAAATCCAGCCTCAGACAATTGCCAGCTGTGTTAAGGGCAAGTCACTTAATCTCTGTTTGCCTCAGTTTCCTCAGCTGTAGATAATAGCACCTACCTCCAAAGGCTGTTTTGAGGATCAAATCAGATAATATTTAGGTGTTATATAAATGCTTGTTTCATCCTTTCCCTCCCTCCCAAGGGTAAGATTATATAGAAAAGACAACATTTTTTCAGATATTTATATATGTTCAGAAGTGCATGTATGTGCCTTTCTAGTCAAGACATATTTGAAATACAAATACCACACACTATAATTGTGACAATTTACCTTCTCTGAAATTCAAGTCATTAAGTCAACTCAGCAAGAATGTATTATGGGCCTGGTGTGTGGCAGGCATTGTTCTATGTACTTCAGATACAAAGGAAAGCAACAAACATATAAACAAACAGTCCCCGCTCTGGAGAAGGTCATGTTTAATGGGAAAGAAAACATGCAAACAGTTAGGCACAAACAAGATACAGAAAATCTCAGACAATAAGAAAAAGGACTGGGAAAAGTTTTTTTATAGAAAGTGGCATTTTAATTGGAACTTCAAGGAAGCCTGAGAGAGATGGAGATGAGGAAGGAGAGAGTTCTGGGCACGGGGGGAGTGCAGAAAGTCTCTGTAGAAAACTTTACCCAAACACCAATTCATACCTGAATCTTATTTAAGATAGCATCAATTCCATAAAATCAATGGAATACAGGGCAAAATAGGCCAAGATAGCTACTAGCCATGATATAGTATTAAAATGAAAGGTTCCCCTGATCCAACAAATGAATAAATGATGGAATGATGACCCACGAAAACAATCCAAAAGATATGTTGGGATGCCCTTGCTATTACAAAGTCACAGGAAGCCAGAGAAGTGCTCAAACATTTCCCTTGGTTGGGGCGTAGAGGGAGCTTATAGGAGGTATACTCTCCATGGACAAGGCAGTGGAACCCATACATCTATTCTAGAGATTAGTAAACAAGGCATTTGTACAGAACCCAGTCTTCAAATGCTACTGCACAAAGATGAGCAGTTAGCAAACTGAAAACTTTTAGTTGAATGTCTACACTTACTGTATTACTAGAAACAAAGTAGATGTCCATCAACTGGGGGATGACTAAAGTTGTTTTACATGAATGTAATGGAATATTGGCTTATCATATGAAATGACAAATGTAATAAATATAGAGAAACATGGGAAGACTAATATGAACAGATGCAAAAAGAAGTAAGCAGAATCAGGGAAAGAATATTCACAATGGCGATAACAATATAAATGGAAAGAAAAATAGCCACAAAATAATGAAAACTTGATGCAGTGAAATTATAATGACCAAGTCTTGCCCCAAAGAAGAGACATGACAAGGGACTTCTGTCTTTTTTATAGATATCAGATTTCTTAGATGTATTGTTGAATTTTGCTGAATTTTTTTCCATCTTTTTTATTCTTTGTTATAAGGGATGGCTTTCTGAGTGGGGGAGAAGGAGAAAGAGAACTAGATTGAGAAATGTCAGTGACATGAAAACAAAGATATCAATAAAATTACCTTTAAAAAAAATCAAATGCCTTGTACTAATCCTGGATTTATATAAGGACCTTGTCTTCTTATAAGCCAGAACTCACAAGTTAAAGTATTGATTTAGTTGGAATCAATGACTTTAGACAGCATGCATCATTGAGCTAATTTTTGGTTGCTAGGCAATCTAGAAGAACATAATTATACCAATATTTTATTCATTTAATTAGTGATAGTTTCAGTATATACTCCAGATGTCAAATTGCCATGTCTCTAAATTGGTTTCCTCTTCTTTTCCCAGATGGTAGTTAAACTAGAACCTGCAAGCCCTCATGGCTTCTAGTCCCTTCTATCCTACTTACTTGCAATGTGAGCACAGGCAAGTCAATTAACCTCTCTGAACCTCAGTTTCCAAATCTGTAAATTGTAGACAAAAATTTTTTCTCTTCCTACCTCACAAGGTTGTGAGAATCAACTTTTATAACGTTCATTAAAATGCCTGAAAGGATTAAAGGACTATACAAAATATCAGGTATCATTAGTCCAAATTGATAATTTTAATGTAAAGTATAAATGTCCACATGATAACATGCTCCAAATCATCAACAGCTAAGAGCAATGTAAATTAAAAATTGTAAAGTTTTACTTTACAACCTGAAAACTGGCAAAAATATAAATAATCAATAGTGGAGAGGGTGTGGAAAAATAAGTACACTATAAAACTACTTCCGAAATTGTGAATTAGCCCAAACTTTGTGAAATTCAATTTGAAATTATGCAAGAAAAACTACTTGAGGTAGTGTTTCACTATCAGGGATAGAAAGAAAGAAGAAAAGGAAAGAAGGAGGAAAGGAAGGGCAGATTCAATACGTATGGAAACATTCGTTGCAGCAGTAGTAATTGTGGTAGCAAGAAACTGCAAACAAAATGGGTGTCCATCTATCGGGAAGCGAATGAAAAAAACTCATGTAAAGCTAATGAAATCTTATTGTACAGTAAGAAGTGATTCATATAGGAAATTCAGAGGAATATGAGAATATTTGTATGAAACAAGCAGAATCAAAGAGAAGAACGTGAGCCATGACTGTGACAATGGAAATGAAAAGATTATTAGATGAGATCAAACTCAGTCAATGAAAAACTGATAATCAACACAGAGAATGGTTAATGAAGCATACTGTCCATCTCTCCTAGCAGAGATATTGGAGACAATGTGGTGTGGTAAAAGCATGGCCTCTGGAATTCTTCTTGAGTTGAAAGTCCTGGGCAAGTCAATTTACTTCTCTGGGCCTCAATTTCCTGATCTACAAAATGACAGGATTAGATCTGGATCCATGATCCTGTGAACCACTATTGCAGAATGTTACATGCATTTTTTTAAACAAGATCACAAAATTAGGTGTTTTTGCCAAATGGTATTATCAGATAGTGGACTGGGATGATGCAATGTAGTACTTTGAGAAATAAATATGATGTTAAGACAAAAGGCATTAATAGCATTTTTAAAGATAGTTATTGACCACCAATATATGAGTCAATGGATTTAGTCATCTATATGTAATACTTATTTCAAAAGCATCTTCCTATATAAGCTATATGGAATATATGAAAGTCAAATGGAATACTATGCAAAAAGTAATATGGACACCATTCATAGTGATAGTTAAGGAAAAGCTGAAGATATTTGGTTTTTTTTTGTCATGGCCAGAAAGAAGGCAAAGAAGAAAGAGATTAAAAAGACTGAGAGGCCCTCCCTTCTTGATGGAATGTAGTGGCTACTTCTTAAATAGGCCTGTTCAATGAATGGATGTTGCCTCACCCTAAGTGAGTGCCTGCAAAGACCTTGGCCTAAAGCACCCACAGTCTCCCAGGGCATTCTGGGTCACCTCCAGTCATCCTGAGGAATATCAGGTCACTGGATTCAGATGGCTCTGGAGGAGAAGTGAGGCTGGTGACCCGCACAGCCCTCCCTCACTCAAAACAAAGTCAAACGCAAGCCATGTCATCATTTCTCAGATGTCATGGTCTTCTTCCATAAGGAAGGACAAACCCAATGTGTTTAAAAAATGCTTGTTTCCTTCCTGCTGTTAACTTGAAGGTTTGAAGTGATCCTGGTCGTGATTATCCTCAGAACTAAAATGTTGTAATCTTTATTTACAATTTTGTGTTACTGATTTCCTTGCTAATAAATTATTTGTTTGACAAATTTATTAATTTATCTCTAAGAAGAGATCAAAAGATTTACTATGTAGAGGAATATAAATGATTACGATTGGGAAAGGAGGTTTCTTTAGTTTGTTAATATCTGATCAACTGGTAGGGGCTCTGAATTCAGTTGATTGAGAGGTAATAAAACTTAATTAGTAAGAAAATATCAAAAAATATTCTTGCATTGTCCTAAAGAGTGGGATGATTAAATATTACTGATAATTAATTGACTTAATAAAATTAAATATGAGAATGAGTCAACTGATATGCTTAAGGAAAACACCATAAATCCTTGTTAAATACAGGACATAGAAAAGATAATCCTTATTAGCAGGGAAATTACAAGGTACACAATACACAAATATAAATGATCTTTTCTTCTTTTAAGATTCCCACCTGTCTCTTTTCTTTCAATATCTTGAAGTGACAGTGGAAACCTGGTCCAACATCATAAATTTACAGATGGAGGAACTGAAGTCCAGAGAGGAAATGACTCACTGAAGTTCCCACAAATAATAAGTGGCAAGGCCACAATTTGCATCAAGGTCTTCTGACTCCAAATCTTTTCACTTTAGACATCACCCTGCCTTTCCTTTTTCATTTAACCAAAGGAAATTGGTTCTGTTTCTGGTGTTTTACTGTGTTGGCTGCTTTATGTTTGTATTTGCAAAGGGACTTGAGGTGCATGAAGTAGCACCAGGGTCAATAGAAATAATACTTTTATGTCTATTTCATTTCTCATTATGAATGATTTTATCATATACTGGGCTCATACAGAAAAGGAATACTATGTGATTTAGGCACTGGGGTCTTGTAAAAATTATCACAGTTACCATTTTTTTTGTCTTATTACCGCTCTCACTGAGAAAGTATTTTACCTATTCTGGGATCATGCAGAATGAATGGGATACCATCTTATTCACTGTGACTTCTAAAACCATCAACAGCTGTAACATATTAAGAACTATGGGAGGAAAAATTCCCTTATTAATCAAATGGAAACAGAAACATAGACCATAGATCTAAACCAGGAAAGGACTGTGGCCCACCACTTTCCTTCTGAGGAAACTGAGGCCTAGAACATTTAGATGACTTGCCCAAGATCTCACAGGTGGTAAAGTAACAGACAGAATCTAGACTCAGAACCTGTGATTCCAACTTCAAGGCTTTCTTTGCCACACCACCTCCAATAATAATAAAAATAAATAATTACTTGCATAGCAATTTAGTATCTTATCTTAAAGAACTCTAACAACTTCAATCCAGGCATTTAGAAATTATCTCATCTAACACATTTCTGTTGGTTTCATTTATCTCCAGTTCAAGAATAGCCATCATAATATATTAATATGATTATAATATGTCACTAGTTGACATTTATATGCTATATTTTACCCAAATTATTTCATTTGAAGTTCACAACAACTCTACAAAGCAGATAGTAGAGTTATTATCAACTCCATTTTTACAGATGATAAAACAGTCTCAGAGAGGATAAGTGACAATTGTGTTCTGGTAAGCATCTAGGTGACAGATAGTGTGCCAGGCCTGAAGTAGGAAGACTTGTCTTCCTGAGTTCAAATCCAACCTCAGATACTTACTAACTCTGTGATGCTGGGTAAGTCACTTCACCCTGTTTGCTCCAATTTCCTCATCTGTAAGATGAGCTGGAGAAGAAAATAGCAAACCACTCTAGTATCTTTGCCACTCTAGTATCTTTGCTAGGAAAACATCTCAGTGGCGTCACAGAGAGTCAGATAGGATGGAAACAACTGAACAAGAAAGAATCAAGGTTGGTGTTTGAACTCAGGTCTTCTGACTCTGGCTGTATTGAATGAATGCCAAACAGTCACGTAAATTTGCATTTTTCTCTTATTCAAATTCATGTCAAAAATAGTGACAGGAGGAATAATGAAGAGAGGGGCCCTTAGTGGAGCTAGATTTCTAAACATAACTTGTAAGTTGTTTTCCTGTACACTTTGTGGCCTCCAGTTACCTTTACTTCTGCCCCTTAGCCTTTTGAAGTCTGACTTTCCAAGGGATACTACTCTCTTCAAAGTTATCAATTGAGAGAAATAATTATTAAATAAATTATTGCAGAGATCTTGGCCCTTTCCCCCAAATTTTCCCTACTTAGACCATGTTATATGTGGTGGAGTTGTTGCCCCATCCAACTAGAAAACCTACAAAGAATTTAATCTAAGGTGAATTCTGACCCATTGTGTTCCACTCAAACAGATTCGGGCAATGGGGTAAATCCTTTGTCTAGACTGCCCAAGGCTGGGGGTGATTTGGAAGCAAAGGACCTAATCAAAGTCACATCCCCCAGCTTCTCATTAGAATAGGTCCACCTCTCATGATATTCACTCTTCTCATTAATTGTTAACTAGAGTTGATTGCCACCCTCAGGAACATCCAAGCCTTCCAAGGGCATATAAGCATTGATTGGGTTCCATGAGAAACCTTTGGCATTCGAGAATGTCACTGACCCCTTCTATTACTTCTATGGTTGCATGATTAATAAAATGATTAATTACCCAGAAATTATGTCTCTTGAACTTTTTATATGTCACATGATGATCTCTTAATTGGAAAAGCTGATGGCTTTTTCTCAGTCCTTATCATTCTCAATCTCTTTGATGTATTTGACACCATTAATTAATCACCTGCTACTCCCAGATATTTTCTGCTCTTGCATTTTCATGACTGTTCTCTCCTCATTCTTTTTCTACCTGTCTGACCATTCTTTCTTTGTTTCCTTTGCTTGTCACTAACATTAAGATGCTCCTCACTGTGAGTATTCTCCAGTGTTTAGTTGTAGGCCCTCTTCTCTTCTCCCTTTACACCAGATCTATATAACACACACCCCACAGGACACTTGAGATCAGTAAAAGGATTTCAGGTGGCCCATCACAATATACTTGCTTCTGTTTGTCACGTGACTCACGGCGACCAACCAATGTCAGTCTGTCTCTAGTTACCTTTACCTGGGGAGCAGCTATGTGGTACTGTGGATAGAGCACCAGTGCAGGAGTCAGGAGGACCTGAGTTTAAATCTCACCTCAGACACTTGACACTCACTAGCTGTGTGACCTTGGGCAAGTCACTTAACCTCAACTACCTCACCTTGGGTCATCTCCAGTCATCCTGATGAATATCTGGTCACTGGATTCAGATGGTTCTAGAGGAGAAGTGAGGCTGGTGACCTGCACAGCTCTCCCTCACTCAAAACAAAGCCAAGTGCAAGTCATGTCATCATTTCTCTGATGGCATGGTCTTCTTCAGCAACAAAGGATGAACACACTTTTACCTGGAAAGTGGGCTGCCAAAAACCTATCTATGGCCCGAAGATATTTAGCTTATTTTAATTTTTGGTCCCAACCTACTGCCAAGTGCAGGTCTGCTCTGCACTGTGTCTTGATAACCTCATCAGTTTCCATATTGAACCTATATTTATGCTGATGACTCACAGATCTCTCTGTCTGTCTACCTATCTATTTAGAAATAGATAGATACACATAGATATGGGTGTGTATGTGTACATATTTGTGTGTTTGTCTTTGTATATGTAGATGAGTTTCACCCTGATGTATGTCTTTCTTTTTTTATACCAAAGGTTATCTCTCACTAAACATTTTCTGAAAGTGACTTGAAAAGATCTAGAAAATCCAAACATATCAGAAAGGCTTCAAATAAAACATGACTTAATGGAAAGAGTAGATTTGAAGTCAGGCATCCTGGGTTCAAGACTTGACTCTTTTGCTTATTAGTTATGTGATTTTGGGCAAAGATTTGACTTCTGCAAGCCTTAACTCCTTCATCTGTAAAATGGAGAAAAAAAATACTTGTATTACCTGCCTCACAGGCTTGTTGCTTTGTAAACCTTAAAATGCTAGAGAAATGTGAATTGTAATGTGAGAGTGTCCTGGTTATGGTCTATACTACACAGCTGTCATCCAAAGACCTGCTTAGGTAAATCAGGAGAGAATCATCATCAGAAAGGTAGCCATGTTTTAGGCACAGAAACTCATAAAGACCATTCTGAAAGGAGAGGGTTCCTGATCTGTGTCCTAGAGGGAATAACCACACCAATAAAATAAGATTTTTTAAGGCACTGAAATAAATAGTACACACCTGCGCACGCACACGCACACACACACACACACACACACACACACACACACACACACACCTGACATGCACACATACTTTGCAGCAATTCTGGAGAGGGAGCAATATAAAACTGAACAATGAAAATGTGTCCAGCTCCAAAAGGGCCACAACATCCTAAGCGACTACAAAAACATTATGTTAACAACAAAACACTTTACATTCCACCTTTGACTCTAAACCTCACAAAAACAGAGCAAAATAAAAAGGGCCAATATGATTACTTTGAAGATAAGGAAACTGAGACTCAGGGAGATTAACGGATTTTCTCAACATAATAGAGTAATAGTTTGAAAGCCAGAAAGAATGAAACAGCGGAAGTTCATTGGATTTATGGTCAGATAACTTGGGTTTGAATTCTGACTTTGCCACTTACTACCTATGTGACCCCTTGATGTGCTACTTGGCCTTTCTAAGCTCTAGTCCCTTCCAGCTCTAATCTATGATGCTATGGTCATTTGACTTTAGAGATCTTTTGAATATGACATACATTTTTAATTGTTCACTGATTGTATCCTTTATTATAGGTGGCACCAATGTGCCTGAGATTCACCATTTGATTTCCAGGTGGTTCATTTCTGGCAGTCTTCTTGAAGACTAGTCTAGTGAAAAGAATACTAGATTTAGATTTGGATGATTTGAATTCAAGTCCCAGCTCTGACTACAGCAATAATAATAGCTGAAATTTATGTGGCTTTGAGGTTTTCCAAAGCACTTTACACATATTTAATCATATGTGGTAAGTACTCTTTTTTGAAAGTGAGGAAACTGAGGTTGAGAGAGGAGATAAGTGACTTGCCCAGGGCCACCAGGCTAGTAAGAATCTTAATTCAAATTTAGATCTCCCTGATTCCAAGTATGGTGCTCTATCTACTCAGAGGTGTGAAACTTGAGGTCAGCAACTAGTCAGCAAAACTCCCCAGAGCAACCAATAATTTGCAGTTTCATGTACAATCATCTTTTTAAAAGAAAATTCTGCTATGTTAAGGAAATGATTATTTTATTTCATAAATTAAAAATAAAATAAAAATAGAACTGAGAAATATTTAACAAAATAAAGAAATAAAAATACAACATAGATAATCTTAATTTTTGTTTTTCTAAGTCAATATGTCTATAGGGATCTGCTTGTATTTGAGTTAGACTCTATTGCAAGACAGCATTTAACACCTGAGTGAGAAACTTCAAGTCTTAATTTCATCATGTGTTAAAATGCCAGTAAAAATGCCCACTATTCCTACCTATATATAGGTATGTCTATATATAACCCAACCAACCTAAGGTTGCCAAAAAGAACAAACTCATTTAGTAAGTGAGAAAGTCACTCAGAAATGTGAGTTATTGTTATAATTCAGTCCAATTCATGTGACAGATGAGGAAACAGATGCCAAGAGAGATGAGTTGTGTGGCTCAGTCATATAACTAATATATGGCATCATGTGTTCGTCCTTCATTGCCGAAGAAGACCATGCCATCAGAGAAATGATGACATGACTTGCATTTCACTTTGTTTTGAGTGAGGGAAGGCTGTGCCAGCCTGACTTCTCCTTCAGAGCCACCTGAATCCAGTGGCCAGACATTCATCAGGATGATGGAGATGACCTAGGATGAGCCAATTGGGGTTAAGTGACTTGCCCAAAGTCACACAGCTAGTGAGTGTCAACTGTCTAAGGTGAGATTTGAACTCAGGTCTCCCTGACTCCTGCACGGGTGCACCATCCACTGCACCACCCAGCTGCCCCCAATGTATGGCACAGCTGAGACTCAACTACACATCTTCTGATCCTCAGTCTAGTGCTTTCTTCCCTCAAAACACATAGACTCTCTCATGAATGAACATGCTAACAGCTGGAAATAGAAGAGTCTCTGTCATCATCGTAAAAAATGTTCTAAGCCTATATTTGAGGCATTTCATCATAAGCATCATTTGAAGGATGTCCCTGTATATCATCAGCCTCAGTTTCCTCCTCTGTAAAATGAGGGAGAGTGTATGAGATGATCACTACAGTGTCTTTCACTTCTAGATTTATGACCCTGAAAGAGAAAGTTTTCCAGAAAATTGGTCTACAGGAATTTATAACAGAAAGAATACTGAATTTGGAGTCAGAGTTGGTTCAGTTTCTACTCCTGGTTCAAATCTCCACCCCACTATTTGTCGTCTGTGTGTGATTGAGAAAAATCACTTCATTATTCAGGAGGGGATTAAATTAGAAGACCTCTAAAGTCCCTTGCAGATATAAATCTCATAATAGCTAGCATTTATATAGTACTTGAAGATTTGCAAAGTGCTTTATGAATTTTCTCTCATTTTATCCTCATGACAACTGTAGATGCTATTATTTTCATTTTCATATGAAGCTGAGCCTGACAGAGATTAAGTGACTTGCTCAAGTCACACAGTCACAAGTGTCTCAATCAGGATTTGAACTCGGGTCTTCCTAGCTCCAAGTCCCAGGCTCTATTCACTGCATCATCTAGCTGACCTATGATCTTATAAGTTTAGTACCTGACTCGGTAGTCTTCTCCATCTCAACTTTTTCCATCACATGTGAAAATACCACTACACATTTCATTGTTCCCTTCATCACATACTAGTTCATCCTCCTCCTAGACCCTCTGGCCTCTGAATAGAGATGCTCTTGCATCTCATCTCTGCATCACCTTGTGCTACCTTTAGGACCCAGAATTCTGAAATTCCTTTCTCTCATAACCTCCTATCCTTCCATCACTTCCTAGGCCTCCACTTTTCCTAAGATTTCTTTTCATCCTGACCATGACCTCTAAGGCCTCAGCTTGTTCTCCCAGTCTAACAATTCTTTCTCTGTCCTCACTTTCTTTTCTTCATAGCCTTGACTATATGACTGACCAATCCAGCTGTGCACTAACAGATACCCTTGAATTACTTGCCCCCTTATCCTACAGTTACACACACCTAGACAAACTCCAGCCCTGAGCTCACCCCACCATCCAAATTATCTGCTCCTACTCACAATCAACAATAATTCATTAAGTACTTACTTATGTTCCAAAGATTGTGCTAATCACAGGGTTACAAAAAAACCAGAAAAAATAATTTCTGTTTATAGAATATGGAAACATATTCTAATTGGGGAAACAAAATACAAAAGCAGTACATACAAAATAATTGCTACGTAGATGGAAGGTAATTTTTGAGGGTATGATACTAAGAGCTACATTAAACATGCTATTTTGGTACCCAATAGATTTATTTGATCTAATCTCAACTGCATCTTCATTTATTCTTTTATTTTTCCTTAGTCATTCTTTACCCAATCCAGATAACATCTTCTTCCAAACCTTCTTCTGTCCTAGAACTCTTCTCCCTTTCAAAGTCAAATTCGTAGAAAAAGACATACACACTTCATTGCTTGGAAATCTGAATTTCCCCTTCCTTCTCAAACTTTTGTATTCTGGCATCTGATCTCATCACTCTATCAAACTTGTTATCTACAACTGTCTCAACTGATGAATCTAGTTTCCTTCTTTGTTTTCATTCTGCTTTCCCTCTCTCCAGCAGCTAGGTGGTGCAGTGGACAGAGCAAGAGTCAGGAGCACCTGAGTTCAAATCTCACTTCAGACACTTGACACTCACTAGCTGTGTGACCTTGGTCAAGTCACTTAACCCCAATTGCCTCATCCTGGGTCACCTCCAGTCATCCTGATGAATCCAACACTGGATTCAGATGGCTCTGGAGGAGAAGTGAGGCTGGTGCCCTGCACAGCCCTCCCTCACTGAAAACAAAGTCAAGTGCAAGTCATGTCATCATTTCTCTGATGGTGTGGTCTTCTATGGCAACAAAGGATGGATGGATGGACGCACACACGCGCACGCGCGCACGCACGCACGCACGCACACACACACACACACACACACACACACACACACACACACACTTTCCCTCTCTCTAGCCTGCCACGCTGTTGACCTTCTCCTGGAGAGTCTTATTCCTTGGTTTTTGAACCATTGCTCTCCGTTGGTTCCCCTCTTACTTTATTACAGTAGTTATGATGATCAAATGAAAATATGTGTAAAGTGCTTTGCAAACCATTAAATGCTATATATGATTATTGTTGCTATTAGTATTTTAAGCTAATTCACACAGTGATAGGGTGCTGGGCCTAATGTTAGGAAGATCCGAGTTCAGAAATGGTCTCAGATACTTGCTGCTTGTTGGACCCTAAGGAAGTCGTTTAACGTCTCCCCGGGTTGTTGTGACGAGTAAATGAGATATAATGGTAAAGTGCATAGTGTCACACCTGGCACACATAGTAAGCCCTACGTAAGTATTAGGTGTCATTATTAATCATATTATTTTATCTACCCAACTACTCCTTAATCTTTTTTCTTTTCCCTGAAAATTCTTCAGTAGCTCTTTATTCCTTCTAAAATATAAACTCTTCTTTAGGCTGGTAGGTCTACCTTTCACAATCTGGCTCCCACCTCCATTTCCAGGTTAATTATATCTTTTTGCCCTCATACACACTATATTTTGGTCAAACTGGTATGTGAGCTATTCCCTTCATTTGAAATTGAAAAACTTCTAATTTTTATAAGTAATAGGCAGGTGTTTTAAGAGGATAATATAAGAAGCTTTTAAATTCAAGAGTCCCTCAGTTTACCACAAATAATGCATTTTGATTAACAAAAGAATAATTGCTTCAATCTATTTGGAATAAATCCATTCTTGTAAATCCAAAGTATTACCTCAAGCCTCACTTCAAGTCTAAGGTGTATGAATAAAAATGTAATTCTTTGACTGTTACTTAGTATCTACCGACTGGGTAAATTAGATTTCATAAGCACCTGGTTTGCATTCTAATTAGAATCTTTCTCTCCCCATACAAAAGTCTGCATTCGTGCTAGTCCTCACCTGTACCAAACACACACACACACACACACACACACACACATACACTCAGCTAGATTATATGCTGGGAAAATTAATGACGCTATCTCCTTTAAGGCACATTGAATTTGTCAACCATGCAACATTTAGGCAAAGTCAAAAGGACTGAGAATTCTCCAGGTTTCCAACATGATAGGTTTTATCTTGTTCCCATACTTACTCAGAAGGCAGACATATAGCCTTCTGTCTT
Source organism: Potorous gilbertii (assembly GCA_028658325.1). Classification (NCBI taxonomy): domain Eukaryota; kingdom Metazoa; phylum Chordata; class Mammalia; order Diprotodontia; family Potoroidae; genus Potorous; species Potorous gilbertii. Next base: position 150,461 of record JAQQSK010002742.1, on the reverse strand, counting down.
CATCAAGTTACATCTGTTAGCTCTATGAATAATTTAGTTGCACAACTTTATCTATCCTCTATGTTTTTCACACTAGCAATGGATTTTATGCAGTATAAATGCTCAGCATGTAAGGGCATAACTGGGAATTATTAGGCCTAAATCAGCAGCAGATTTGTCTAATAATAATGAAATTAAAGTTTTTATAAAACACTTATGTGACTTTTGCTTTGAAGCATTTTCCTGTTTATGTATTGAAAAGAAATAGGGAGGGGAAAGTGACTGAGGGGAAATCTTAATTTATTTTCTTTACAAATTAAACATTTAGCATGATCTCCTAAAAAAAAGGATAAATCTCAGAAATTTCTCAAAGACTACTTTAAAGTTTAACATCACTCCATCGTAACAGGTAGTGTTCCTATTGCCATGCTTATATGTGAAGACTGTTTCATAAAAAGGTCTTGCCTTCTTCAGTCTTCTGAGGCCTCCTTTTTTGACTAAGTAGCACTAACAAGATGTGCCAACCTTATTAGTCAGTTCTGTGGTACAAAGTCTGGATTCTAGTTTTGGGTGACACATTTTTAAATTTAACAACATAGAATGTCACCATTTAGAAGTTTAGTTTGTTCTATGATTCAGATATTACAAGAAATTTGTGTAATTAGAGAAATTCAACTGCTTACCAAATGTCTGAGGGCTTAAATACACACAGTTTTAGAGAACAGGCAATGTCTTATATTAAATCGGATTTTGGAAAATACTGTCTTGAAGTTACTCTAATGTTACGGAATGTTAGAACCGGAAGGAATGTTGGTCCAATGCTTTCATTTTATAGGTTGGGAAACAAGCTCGTAGATATGATTTGATCAGTCTTGTTTGTGTTTTCAATTTAGCGTTCTTGTTTGGTTCTTTGTTTATTATCCAAAAGAACAATTTCCAACTACAGTACTATAGTTTTTTTCTTACCCTGAAATTGCAAAATATAATGGTTAACATTTTTTTAAAAAATCATCAAATGTGCCTGTTTGGCAGGTTTTGAATTGTTTCCAAAGTTGGTGAGTTCCTCTTTGCTGAAAATAATTCTCACCATCTATTTGTGTTTTCAATCAACACAGGGATCAAGGATCACCAGAGCTGACAGAACTTTAAAAGTCATTTAGTTCAGTCCTGTTATATTTTACAAATGAGGAAACAGAAAAAGAGAAGTGAAATTGCTTGACCATGGTCCCACCAAGGATTCGTCTCTTGAATATTAGAGATCGTTTGACCTGCTTACAAGAGAGAAGGAAGGAAGGAAAGGAGAAAGGAGAGAAAGGGAGGAAGGAAGAAGGAAGGAAACTCTTGGAGTGACAGTAACCTTCCTCTTCACATCCTTCCAAGACCGTCTTTACATGCCAAAGTCCTTACACAGAACATGAATGGGAAACATTAAGAATCACGTTTTTTTTTCTTCCACTACCAGGCTTGTCCATAGGACCAGTGAGAAAGGATGGAGACGCATAGCTAGAGGTGACAGTTCTCCCAAGTCGGTATGCAATTGAACCAATCCTGTTCCCTCTAGGGGCCAGGGCAGGAGACTGACGGCAGCTAAAAACACAGACGCCTATGAGAACCTAAGAGGGCTCTTTTCCCTCTGCTAGATTCCCTCCCCAACTCTCCTAAGGGGGCCCTGAGGACACGGAATAGTCAGAATTGACAGACAATACGGAAGGAGGACCAAGGCAGCACAGAAAGTAGTGATGGAGAGGACTGGGGTAGGAAAAAGGCAAAACGTGGGAAGGGGCTGGGAATTTGGGGAGCAGCCAAGGAAAGTCAGAGTCCGAGTAACGGACCTGGGGCAAGCAAGAGAGGAGGCAGACGAAGACGAAGAGGCGGAGATGGGGGCTGGAGAGCTCCGGGAAAGTTGCTCCCAAGCCCGAGGTGCCTCCAACTTTCGCTTCCATTTTTAGCCCTGCGAGGTGCCAGGCTGGAAGTCGACACCCGAGCAGGAGGCGGTGGCAGAGCCAGCAGCTCCTCTCCCAACTCCTTCTTACCTTTTCCTTTCGCTCGGCACGAGCTCCAGGGCTGCATGACAAAAGTTTCAGGTCCTGGCCCGACTCTGGCTGGGAGGCGCAGAGCCTGGGACTGCCCCGGCTGCTCCGGCTCCCCTTCTCATTCAGGGTGGGGGCCGGCAGCCCCGGCCCCGAGGGTCAGCTCCGGGCCCCCGAGCACAGCCCCCGGCTCCAGGCGGGCCCCGCGCCCCGCCGCGGCAGCTTGGACTAAAATAGGCAGGGCAGCGCGGAGGAGGTGGCGGTGCCCGGGCATCGGCTGCCACGGCGCACGCGCCCCCCAGATGCGGCTGCAGCTGTAGCTGCAGCAGCGCTTGGCAGGCGGAGACACTGAGACCAGCTGCGGTGGGCTGGGAGCAGCTGGAGCCACATCTGGGAGGAACCCTCGGGGCTAGAGCCAAGAAAGTGGTGAGGAATCCCCAGCTCGAAACAGCAGAAGCTCCGGAGAACGAGACAACTGTTTGAAAACTTTGATAAACTCCAGCTACTCTTTATAAATGCATTAGGGCTTGAGGACTTTATAGCCAAGACTAGCAACATTTCATGTTACGGAATATACACCATGTATGTTCAAATTTTAATCTCCATTTGGCATTAAACATTTGTTTTAAGAGAGTTCTAGGAGGTGGTTATCAGAGTTTCTAACCTTGTAGGGTCATGGACTTAGAGCTACAAGGAACTGACATTATTCAATACTCAGATTTTGCACATAAGGAAACACATTCTAGAGTGAGAGCTACTGTGGTTGCTGCTACCACCACCACCACCACCACCACCCCTTCCTCTCCTGACTGAACCATTTCTTCACAATTCCTACTGCACTAGACAGGGCAATTCACAATTTTTCTGGAATGGCCCATGTAATTAGAAATCGATATGAATGTAGGGATGAATTATTTTTATTGACAGCAACAGTGAAATACAGCCTGCAAGCTGCTAAAAACATATTAATTTCTTAGCAGTAATACAGGAGATGTCCTCAAATTCCCAGTTTAATCAAACTCCAAGACAGCTAAAATCTCACCTTCTGTAGGAGGCTAGTTCTGATTTTCACAACTGCAAGTAGTATTGCCTTTACCTCTCAGGTTTATTTCTATTTACTCAATATATATCTTATGTATACCTTATTAATTTTCATGTTTGTCTTGACCATTAGGATGTGAACACTTTGAGGGTAGGGACTGCCTTTCTTTAGAAGTATCCCTAGTGCTTAGGAACAGGAAGGAAGAAAAGTGCCTGGCACAATGGTAGGCACTTAAAAAATGCTTCTCCACTAACTACAACACTCTAGAACTGTGGGCTATATTCCATCAGGGTCATTTTAATTCTTTTTCCAAACTTACAACATAGATGATGGTTTCTAACTTCCATTTAAGAGTTCTGTGAAAGAAAATTTACTGTGGGCTTAGTTTATGGGCTTAAGGTTTAACCCGTAATAGGGGGTCATTCTCCATTATTATTTTTCTCATGACTACATCCAAACTGATTTTTCAAAACTCAGGAAGGTAAAAAAAAATTCACATGTTTCTCACATAATGATGCATGACTACATAGAAAAATGAGCCTATTTTCTGGTAATGCTCAAATTAGAGAGTAATCATTTACCCTTCAAAACTTATCCTATTTGCTAAATGGAACTTTCCTGAGCTTCACAGATACTGGTGCTTACCTTTGAAATTACCTAGTATGGATTTCATATCTACTTCTAGATGTGTATGTTACCTCAGGGAATGTGTCATTTTTGTCTTTGTATCCATAGGGTTATAACAGTTCCTGGAATTGTAGGAATTTTGTAGGAATTTAATAAAAATAAAAAAATTTAACAAAATCTTATTGATTGATGGATTACGGAGACTGTGTGGTTGTAGCAGTAAGCACCCTGACACATTCAGAATGGCCTGCTAGCACAGGTTCTTACATCTGCTTTTTTAAAAGGAAAGCAAATTTTGAGGGGTCAACAATCTTCTTTAATCACACATACCAACAGAGAAGATACAAACAGAGAAATAAAGACTGACAGGACTTCTGTCTGACCATAAGCGATACATACATCATAGATCAACAGACAGATCCAATGTCTGACCATTACATACATACGTAATTACCAGAGAGAGAAGCACCAACATCTAGGTTTTCAAAGAGGAGTCTTTAATAGCTACCCAGAGTCTCACATCTGGCACATGAATCTTCTTCCACAGAGTAAGCTCCAAAGTAAAACCTCATCTCACTTTTCAGAGCTGGAGGGCATGACTACTCGTGACCCAGGCCTCATTGGAAATTAACTTTAAAAGGTGTGGGCCTTCCTGCAAAATGCAAAACAAGCCTCCCCTCATCAAACTTCCCTTAATGGACTCCAGGGGAAACCTGTTAATGGGTGTGGGAAGATCTTTAACTCTCATTATAGTGGCACAATAGGAAAGGCACTGTCTCTGGAGTAAGAAGATCTGTGTTTGAATCCTGCCTCCAACACACCTGTGTGACCTTAGAAAAATCACCTTAGCTCTCTGGGCATCAATATCCTTATTTGAAAAATGAAGAGTATGGACTAGATAATCTCTAAGGATCCTTCCAGATCTAGACCTATGGTTGCTATGATTTTCATACCTCTACCAAGACTTAGCTCTGATCTTCACCAGAAACATACCAAAAACACTAGAAAGGCAACAGTGGGGTATATTGGGGGAAATGTAGGATATGGAATTAGAGAATCTGGGTTCAATCTCAGCTCTGCTATAAACTATCTGTATGACCTTGAATAAATTATTTCCCTTCCATGAACCTTAGTGTCCTCATCTGTAAAACGTAAGGAAGGATTAAATGACTAAGGTTCCTTTTAGTTTTAAGTGTATGATCCTATGAAAAGCAGTAGAAAATTGCAAGACTTCTCAGAGTATATTTATCAGGGCTTTAACAAGGGTGGCCAAAGAATCCAAGAAATCCCCTCTTTTCAAGGATTCCCTTGATAGGAGGGAAGGAGGAAGGAAGAGAGAGAGAGAGAGAGAGAGAGACAGAGACAGAGACAGAGACAGAGAGAGATAAGAGGCACCTTGAGACATGAAATTGCCCAGGAGGGCATCTTATTTCCACTTCTTTGATTAACTTTTTGCTGCCAGCAAGTTTTTGTTTAACTGTTACCATCAGGAAAATCAGGAGAAAGATTTCTATTCAAAAGACCAGGATCACAAGACTTATTGGGATTCTTCTATATCCCTCCCTCAATCTATTTACTGTATTACATATAGCATGGGCAAAGTCATTTTAATAGTGTTTCTTTTGACCATGGTGTAAAGGATTCTCAAGCTCAAATCCATGTGCCCATTAAGTACCTGTGATCACTTCACTCAGCACTTTGTTTAGTAACTATCACACTTACCATGTAAAAGTTCATACTATAGCTATGTTGGGTTCTTATCGCTATGAGGTTATGAGCTCTTTGAGGATGGGGACTTGATCCTTTCTAAATTTTGAATTTTCCTAAAAACATTCAATATTCTGGCAAACAATAGGCATTTAGTAAATGTTTGTTATATAAAAATTAGCCTGGCACTCAGAGTTCATGAGTTCTTTCTCTAGAGGTGCAGAATGAAACCTACTTTTTCACTTTATTTTTCTTGCTTTTTTCATAACATGCCTAATGTGGATATGTTTTGCATGGCTTCACATGTGAAATTGATTTTGCTTGCCTTCTTAGTGGGTGGGGGGGAAGGAGAATTTAAAAATCAAAATTTTTAAAATGAATGTTAAAATAAATGAAGTATGATTGTTTTAAAAAATCAACTTGGTGCGAGATTAAATCATTGTACTTCCCTCTCTTCACTGAGGAGATGAGGACTTATAGGTATATAATATTGTAAATATTGTTGGATGATGTATTTGTTGGCAGCTAATGTATTAATGGGGTTGTCTGAATTGTTTTTCTTTTTAAAAATTTTTGCTGCAAGGATAGGCTCACTTGGTAGAGGGGGAGGGAGTGATACATTCATAAATGAATGTGATATAAAAATTAATGTGTTATCACTGAGTTCTAGGCTCCTCCTATTTAATTTCTATTTCTATAGGCTGGGGTCTCCTCTAACCCCAATTCTTGGGTCACTCTTCTTTCTTGGTAGTTCCTTTGATGACTACAAGTTTAATTGAATTAAACAATAAACATTCATTAAATGCTTGGGAGGTACTAAGTTCTGTGAATACAAAAGATAAAAAAAAACAGAGCTTGAATTCTAGAAACATTCTATTTGGAAAGACAGTGTTTACACTACAGTATATACGGAAGAACAAAGTGTACAATACAGCTCATATATGAAAAAGAAATAGAAAATAAATAGAAGACATTTTAATCGAGGTCCCTGGCAGTTGAAAGATTCCAAAGAGGCTTAATACAGGAAGGCAACACTTGAGCTGAGTTTTGAAGGAAATAATGCATTCTATCAGGCAGAGGAGAGAAGGGATATATTGTAGGCATGGGGGACAGCCAGGACAGAGTCATAGAGATGGGTGATGGAATATTCTGTGTAAGAAACAGCGAGACCAATTAATTTGGAACACAGAATGTAGGGAGGGGAGTAATACATAACGAAGTTAGAAAGGTACGTTGGATCTAAGTTGTGAAGGGATTTATTTAAAACTCAGAGTTTTTCCTAATGACATTTATTGCTAATAGCAATTAGCATTTATGCTAATGGAAAAAGGGAGCCTTTTATGGAGCAAGGGGGTGATATGATCACACCATCACTTAAGGAAGATAACATTGGCAGCTACGTGGAGAATAGACTGAAATGTGGAAAGACTTGAATCAGTTGATCCAATTAGAAAGCCATTTCAATAGTTCACATGAAAGGTGGTGAGGGCATAATTATACACAGTTGCCTGTGTATCAAGAAAAAGTTAAATATGAGATATTATAAAGGCAGAAATGGAAAGATTTGGCAATCATTTGGATTTGTTAGAGAAAAGATAGTGAAAAGTAAAGGATAGTGATAAAATATGAAGTTGAGAGACTGAAAGAAGAGTGATGCCCTTGACTGAAATAGGGATGTGTTTGGAAGGGAGGGGGACTTTTGAGGAAAGATAATGAATTCTGTTTGGGATATGTTGATTTTCATATGTTTATAGGATATCCATTTTGAAATGTCTTGTAGACAATGGTGATGTGGGGTTGAAACTAAATAAAGAGATAGGTGCTGGAGTCATCTGTATGGAATGATCATTAAACTCATGGGAGCTGATGAGGTCTCATGGGATCACAGAGCTAGAGTTAAAAGGTATCTCAGAAATCATTTAGTGCAACCCCTTGTTTTACAGATGAGGAAACTAAAACCAAGAGAGATTAAGTGAATGGCCCAAAGTCCCATAGGCAGTAGGCATCAGAGATGAGATTGCCCTGAGACTTTTGATTGAACATCCCCTTCCCCACCACCACCACTTTACCATATTGTCTCCATGAATGGAAAGAAAGATGGAGAAGAGAGATCAGGATAGACCCCTGGGACACAATCACTGTCAAGGAGCGTGATATGGATGATTAGCCAATAAAGGAGATAAGAAGCACCAGTGAGACGTAGGAGAACCATGAAAAAGCAGTATCACAAAAATCCATAGAAGAGAAAGTATCGATAAGGCGAGAGTTATCAATAGTATCAGATGTTGCAGAGACTAAAATGAAAGAGAGAGACAGAGAGAGAGAGAGAGACAGAGAGAGAGAGGTGAAGATTGAGAAAGACTATTATATTTGGCAATGAAGAGATCATTGATAATTTTAGATATAGTAGTTTCAGTTGAATGATGAGATCACATTGCAAAGGGATGAGAAACTAGTTAGAGGAGAGAAAGTAGAGGCAATTAGTATAGTTAATAGCTTGGTGGAGGTATAGTTTTCTTTAGAAAATAAAGAGAAGTATTAAAAGATAGCTTGAGGGGATGGTACAGAAGACTTTTTTTTAGGATTGGGGGACTTGGGTATGTTTGATGGAAATAGGGAAGGAAAATAGGGAGAAAGTTAAAGGTTGGATAAAAAGAGGGAAATGATTGAGGTGGTAACTTGTTGGAGGGGTTGGAGATTAAGGGTACAGAAGAGGAATTGGCAAGGCGAAGGATCCACTTGATTATCAGAGACTAGTGGAATGGACAAGAGAGTTGAGAATAGTGCCAGAGGGCTTAAGGTGAAGAAAATAAAGAAAATAGTGTCTTCCCTTAAAAATGCCTCAATTTTCTCAGGATTTACTTTGAGAGTATAAGGGAAGTGGGAGGTGTGGAATGTTTGAGGAGAGAAGAAAGGGTTTTGGAAGCCTTTGTGGAAAATGGGATAGGGAATTAACTAGGGAGGAATAAAAAAATAAAAAACACTTGCCTTTCTATAGTAAAAACCCAGCAGAGGTTAGATAGCATAGATTTGTAGTGGAGTAAGCTCCTTTGGAACTTTTCTAGCTCTACACAGAAGTGCATGAATAGGAAAGGAAAGGAAATGATGAAAGTAATTCAGTGCTTGGCTTTGATTAGGTATTAGAAGCAGTAGGTCAAGGGCACAAAGGATTCAAGGGCAGAAGACTGTAGAATTGAACTACTTAATACGGGGTTGAGATTGGGAAGGGAAGAAAATTTATCCATATTGGTAACGGCCTAAAAAATACTGAGAGGAGAAGAATTGGAGGTCATGAGAAAGATAAAAAATAGGTTTGGGAGGATTAAGGCAGAGATAAAATAATAGGAGGTTATGATCAGACAGAATAATATCAGGGTTTTCGATTAGGGAAAGGGAGCACTGGTGAGTGATGGCCAAATCTAGAGTGTGTCCATCTAACACTATATCATCAAATGATGATAGAGTGGAGGAAGAGTACAGTAGTTCATAGCATTTGAAGAGATCAGGGAACTAGGAGATTAGGATGTTTGAAGGAGCATCAACAGGTAAGTTGAGGTCCCTGAGTATAAGGTCAGGAGTTGGGTATGTAAGGAAGACAATAAATCAGGTCCAGAACTCCTTGAGAAAAGAGGGAAAATGCCTGGGGACCAGTAGGTAGTAGTAGCCTCTCAGATCTGGATTTAGTGATGCATTTTAATAGAATGAACTTCAGAAAATTAAAGAGGTTGCCAAGCAATGGGGCAAAGGGGAAGTAACCTGGGGTATTCTGATTCTCCATCCAAGACCAGAGAGACAAAACTGTAATGAGGGGTGTAGAGTGCACTCTCATCCTTGCTCTGCCTAGAACATATCCAAGCTGGGCCTGCTCCCAAGCCACTTGCAGGGAAACGTGTGGCTTAATACTGAAATGAGTTGGTGTTTTCGTATGATGCAGCAAACTGTCACAGGGGTCAGGAACCTGTGGCCTCATATAGCCCACTAGGTCCTCAAGGGCAGCCTTTGGAAAACTTAAAGTTTTGATTCAGTCAAAGGACCACACTTGAGGACCTAGAGGGCTGCTTGTGACCTCAAAGTTGCAGGTTTCCCCACCCCTGCTCTAGGTGATCTCTCCCATGGCCTTGAACAGTGAGAGGAGCCAGGGCACTGCATCAGTCTAAAAGGAGTGATAACTTCCTTCCTGTCTGTGGAATGGGTGACAAGTCACTGTCTCTCCCTGGAATTCCTGTGAAATGTGAGGGAGGGACAGTGACCTTCTACCCACTCCAGTTCCATGACATCTTCAAATACATGGCAGCTAAGTTGAGTGATCTTAATTTAGGCTTTGGGTCCCTGTCTGTCTTTTTTGTTTCTTTTCTCAATGTAAGTAACAGAATAGTGATGCTGAGGTATACATGTCCAGCCTTGAAGGCAGCCTTGTGAGAGAGGCTGGAGCTCCTGGGTCCCTTGATAACAGGAAGTTTCCAGTTTAGAGAAAAATGACCACAGGTAAAATGATGAGGCCAGACTGTTTAGATAATGCAGAGTTAAGGTGAAATATAAAATCTCCACTCAGCAGTCTCAAAAACAACTTCCTTTTCTAAGGTTTATGTCTCAACCTCCCCAGAGACTATACCCATAGTTATTTTACTTGTTTTTCTGTCAATGAATGCCTCTGAGTCTCATGAGTGTTTACTATTTCATTTATGTAGAGGAAATTAATAACTACCCTATACCTGATTTATGGTGTACAATAAGCATGTTTCTATTTGGGGAGAGATACTAGAAATGAGACCAAATAAACCATAATTTCAAATGATTCTCTTTGTTTCTGGAGTCAGGAAGACCAGAATTCAAATCTGACTTTAGATGCTTAATAGCTGTGTGACTGGACAAGTCACTTAAATTCTGCCTCAGTTTCCTCAACTCTATAATGGAAATGATAATAGAATCCACCTTACAGGGTTGTTATGAGGATTAAAAAAAATAATATTTGCAAAGTGCTTAGCACATAGTATGCCCTTAATAAATGTTTGCTTCCTTCATTCCTCTCTTTAGGGACTAGGTTCCCTTAGGACTGAACCAAGGCAGTGGGTTCCCCAGCCCAGAAAAGGGGGCCCCTTAGAAGAGAAGGAGAGGGAAATAACTCTTGTCTGACCGGCCCAGCAGTGATTGTTTCTTACTCAGAATGCAATAGAGAAGATTCTGCTAGTGCTTGAGGGGAGGACCAGAGATTCAGTGTCATGTAGGGGAAGTCAGGTCTCAGTGAGTGACAAAGGGAGGATAATGCATGAAATAAAGAAACCTAAATGAAGGGAAGTTTGTGAGTTATGGAATGGAATTACAGAGATGTGTGTAGATGTATATACACACTCCTATACGTACACACATGTATATATACACATATATCTTTATGTATATGAGTGTGTATGTATGCGTATATATGTATATGATATAATGTAAGGGAGAGAGAAGGTTGTGGTGAAATAAAAAAGAAGGGGTAGAATTGAAATAGAAAAAAAAGTAAGGTGAAAATATGGGGTCAGGAAGGAGAGTATGCTTTCCCAACAATATTTACAAAATAATGAATTCTGTTCCAAATCTCTCCCACCTTCTAGCAAATCAATGGCCCCGCCTTTTCATCCTCCTTGTCGCTGCTCTTTCATCTCCGTTTATCTACCAGCTCTTCTACAGTAAGGAGGATTTTCCTGGCTCCCCCTCTTCCCCCCCCCCACCCTCCTCTACCCCAGCTGCTAGGACCTTCCCTTCTGAGGTGGTTTTCCACCTACCTCTATATTTGTTCTTATTCAGTCATTTTTTTCAGTTGTGTCTGACTCTTCATGACCCTATTTGGGGCTTTCTTGGCAAAGATACCAGAGTGGTTTGCCATTTCCTTTTCCAGTTTATTTTACAGATGAGGAAACTGAGGCAAACAGCTGAGTGACTTGCTCAGAGTCATACAACTAGTTTGAGACCAGGTTTGAATTCAGGAAGATGAATGTTCCTGACTCCAGGCTTGGTACTCTATCAGCACCATCTTGCTGCTACTCTGTAGTATTGCTTTTCTGCCACCTATTTTGTAGGCATTTTGTATGTACTTTCTAATTTTCATGTTCATCTCCCTTATTAGAGAACTTCTGGAGAGCAGGAACTACAGGGCTTTGGCCTCTCCTTTTATCTTTTGCTTGTAACACAGTGTCAGGCATGTAGTAAGCACTTGGTAAACTCATATTGACTTACTGACCGATCGATATCTAACATCTCTTCTAGCTCTAGGTTTCTATTATACTAGGATTTTCATTAACACTAGAGAGAATTCCCAATAGGCTTGTTACCTCCAATGAACACCCAAATCAAAGGAGATTAATATATGTAAAGCACTTAGAACTGGCACATAATATGTGCTTAATAAATTATCTCTCTCCCTCCCCCCTTCCCCTCTCTCCTTTGTTCCCTCTCTCTACCTTATAGTCCTGGTATCTCAGGTCTCTTCTAGTTAGACTCTCCTTTGATCTTCTGGGCCTTAAAGGGTTTGGGTCTGTTAGTTCAGATTCTGGTCCCCAATGAAAGAGACTGCATCCTCATCCACTCTGACATCAGGGTCATATCCTTTAGAAAGATCTGAGCCTCAACTGGAGAGTTCCTTTTAGTCTGTCAATAACTGATGATAATTTTTTAGGGCTTTTCAATTCAACAAACTTTTTTTAAGGGTAGACTATGTACAAGACATTATAATAGGCACTGGGGATGTAAAGGCAAAAGGGAAAAAATCCCTGATCACAAAGAATTTACACTCTAGGAATGGAGAGGGACTTCTTGGGTATATCTGGACTAGACAATTTCTGGGGTTCTCTGATTCTGTCATTCCTCCCTTCCTATTAGAATCTTTTTCCACCACAGTCCAGACCCTTCCTTAAGTATGGGTAGGAATTGTGGCAGTAGGGGTGTTGACATTTAATTCTCCTGAACTATGTCTAATAATTATCAACCCAGACATGAAGTACTGATATTCTGAAAATATATCATTTTCATTTTATGATGAATGAAAAAAAACTCAAGAGACAGAGTTTCTGGGTAATTAATAATCAGTTTATTAATTTGGCTGGCTAATAATCAATAAATTGATAGTCAGTGGTTTGTCTTCGCAACCAAAGACAAAAGATAAGAAGAGCCTGAAAATTTTAGATAATTCTTGAAAGAGAATGCCCTTGACAACTGAAAAATCAACCCTCACTGGTGGACATTTAGTGAGGAGGTGGGCTAGAAGTCTTTAGCTCCTCTTGTTGAGAATGTGGTTTGATCATGAGATTTAGCCACCTCCAGAAACCCATCTCCATTCAGACCGCTCTGGTTGATTTTCTCCTTCATGAGCTTGAATTCTAATGAAGGGATACAGGGACAGGGATGCTTTTCCTCAGGGAAAGAAGCCGCCTAGGCTGGCTTCTATTTACTCACCTAGACTGGCTTCTATTTACACTCTAAACAAAAGTAAGGTCTTCTAGATGGGTGGAGTCTGGTCCAAGATCAAAGAGCAAGTTGCTGGAAGATTATCTATCAGCCATAGACTTCAGAGGCTGACCTTCCACAGTAGCTGGGCCTTAATAGAGAAACAGAGGAGAAAAAGCCTGGATTCTACTTTAATAATTGGTTATAATATAATACAAAAATAATTTTTCTCCCTTTGATCATATCTGCCTCTAGACATCTATGGTCACCCAGGTAGGTGGCACAGTGAATAGAGTGCTGAAGTCAGGAAGACCAATGATCGAATCCTGGTTTAGGTGCTTATTGTCTAGGTGACCCTGGACAAATCACTTAACCTTGTTTCAGTCTCAGTTTGTCCTCCGGAAGATAGTTATAATATCATAATTACCTACATTACAGGGTTGTTGTGAAGATCAGAAAAGGTACTTTATATACTCTAAAGCCTTATATAAAGTTGAGACATAATTATTTTATTATTGCCTATCAATCTATACTGAATTTGGGGAATGGTGAATCTAAGATTCCTTATTTTCAAGAAGCCCCGATTTTGTAATAGTGAAAAAAATGATTATATAATGGAAAGATAATTGGACTTATTTGAAGAGCTCAGTCAAGTCCTAATGGTGTTATTTTTTAGCACCTGGGCAAGTCAACTGACTTCTCAGAGTCTCAGTTTCTTCATCTGTAAGATGGACATAATATTATTTGTCTCATGGGGTCATTCTGAGGAAAATACTTTGGGGAAAAAAAATTTATTTGCAGAGGATAAAGGAGCTTTCACGGAAATGCTTCTTGGGAACCCAGGATTTATTGATATTTTCACCAGTGTTCTGAGGTTTATCTGGGAACAATGCTGACCCTATTTCCCTCTGTTGGTGGTAGTGACAACAGTGGTAGTAGACTCAATAAGAAGGATGAAGAAAGGAAGAAATAAAGGAGTGGTTTTAGCAACTTTATTCCTTCTCTTTTCCAGAGAGGTGACTTTTAGCTGCTCCTTAGCTGATCAATGAGCAGTCCAGGAACCACAGTTTTAAGGAGGAAACTGATAAGCAGGAGATAAGCAGGATGGTGAAAAGGCTTTGAGTCCATGTGGTATGAGAATTAGTTGAAAGAATTTGGGGTTTTAGCTTAGAATAGGGAGGGGCAGAGATGGAGACATAATAGATGCTTTCAAGAATTTCAAAGACTGCCATATGAAAGATGAACTAGATTTATTCTGTATTATACTAACCCAAAGAGAAGAAACAGGAAAAATGGATGGAACTTGAAAGGAGTCAATTTATGCCTGATGTCAAGAAGAGTTTTCTAATCATTGGAGCTGCCCCAAAATGGAATGGGCTGCCTCTAGACATGGTGGATAGTGTCCCCCTCCTTCAAGGTTTTCTGGCAGAGCAGGGATGAACAATTAATGGGTAGGTTGTAGGAGAATTCCGTTCGTGTATGAGTTGGATCAGATGGCCACTGTTATTCCTTCCAACTCTCAGAATCTGGAATTAAATGCCTACTATCTGCCAGACCGTTAGGATACAAAGAGAAAAAAGGCAACAATCCCTGCCTTCAAAGAACTAACTCCAGAGTAGTGATTGCCCTGTCCATACTTCCAGGTAAGGATAAGGTTTTTGGTAACTGCAAACATTGGAAATGACTAGAGTTCTAGAAAGTTTAGAGTTCTAGTTTCTACACCAGAGTTTGGAAAGATTCTGTATCCTCCAACTGGTGACATCTGCTGCAAACACAGAAGCTCACACTGGTCACTTTGGGGACAGTCCTCAGTTTGGCATCTCTTAGTCTATCTGAGTCCTGTACTAAAATATATTTGAAGTTCACTCCTAAACTCAGCTTTCAGTGAAAGCCAAACAGAAAAAGCAGAGCTAGGTAACTCTTCTTCAACAATTCCTACCCCACCAAGTCTCTTTTTTTTTAAACCAGGAATTCTTAACCTGGAAAAATCCATGTATAGAATTGAAGGGAGGTCTATGAACTTGAATGGGAAATATATATATTTTTTTATTTCAATATAATTGAATATATAATTATAATGAATATATTATAGATTATACCATATTGTATTTTATATTATATACTTCTTTGTAATTTTATGTACTCTATTTTATAAATTAAGAAACATTTTTCTGAGAAAAGGTCCAGCAGACTACCAAAGGGTCAGTAGCAAGAACAGCTAGTGTTTACATGACACATTCTATGTGCCAGGCACTGTGCTAAGAGCTTTACAAATAGTATACCAACTGATATTCATAACAACCCGGTGAGGTAGGTATAATTACTACCCCCATTTTTCATTTGAGGAACCTGAAGCATACAGAGGTTAAGAGACCTGTTCAGGGTCATCCATGCCATAAAAACAATGTGATAAACCCTATGTTTCTGCTCATTTGTTTGATTGTTTTAATGTGTGGAACCTATTAGTGAAATGTATGTATATATTTTTTTCCATCTTTTAAGTAATGAATGGAACAGAAACCCAAAGAAAAGAGGGACAAAGGAGTTATACAGAAGAATCTTACACCCTAGAAGGCCATATATTTAAGGATTTATAAGACCATGTTAAAATTCAGGAGTCATAAGAAGTTTTTTAAAAATACATAAATTATCACTGCATTAGAGAAAGAGCAGTTTATGTCCAAAGAAGCACTGGAAAAAATAAAAAGTAGAAAGAAAGGAAGCTGAAGAGGAGAGAAAAAAAAGAGTCTGAATGACCTACTTTGATGTCAATTTTCAGAACTGTTATCCAATATCAGACTGTATTGCAAATATATTGGCCAAAAATATAAAATGCTAGAGGCTATAATTCAAAATGTATGTTTAAGGAAAATGGGAATTTTCTTTGTTTAGGCCTAGGGACCTCAGCATTTTTTTCCTTCAGGATCATCAGTATCACTTCAAGTGCTGATATTGGCATCAACTTTGGCAGCCAAAGGAATCCCCCTCAATGGAAAATGGACAAAATAATTACTTTTTAGAGCATCTTTAAAAAATACAACTAAAATCTAAACTTTAGGTTATATAGAATCAAATCATTTACCTTAGAAGTAAAATCACAGTTAAGTCTCCTGAGAAAAAGCAAAAATACCTTTTCTCACTAACTGAGTTTTAAAAAGGCATTATTCACACCAAATTTGGCCCCTGATACTGTTTGGTTTTGCTTATATTTTTCCCAATTTTTTCACATTTTTATTGAAAGTTTTGAGTTCCAAATTCTATCGCTCCCTCTGTTTCTTCCCTCTCCTCTCCCTGAGACAGTATCCACTTCCAATTACATAAAACATTTCCCTATTAGTCATTTTGTACAAGAAGACTTGAATAAAAGAAAAGAAAGTGAAAATGGCATGCTTCAGTCTGTATTCGATCAATATCAATTCTTTCTTTGGCGGCAGATAGCATGCTTCATCATTAGTCCTCTGGGATTGTCTTGGATCATTGTATTGCTGACAATATTTGCTTATATTTTAAAAGATCTTATGCTAGCCCTAATATTGTGGCTCAAACAGAGATTCGATGGCTAGCTAATCTTAACATCAGCCAATCTGGATCTTAGCTTTAATGTGTTTATAGCATTTAAGTATGCTTGGGAGGAAGAGAGGGAAGGAAAAGGGAGGGAGGAGACAGAAAGCCCCAGGCAGAAAGGAATTAGCATCTTTCTGGACTGTGCTATCATCTCTTTAGCCCTAGCTCTGGGGACTTAACTCATATAGTTGATACAGCAATTGTCAACAGTAAGAACATGGCAATTCCTTCATAGGGAGAAAGTATCCATAATTTTTCCCATAAGGGTAATATTACATCATTTTCTTTTCTTGCAGTGACAAGTGCAATGGATAGAGCACTTGGAATCAGGAAGACCTGAGTTTAGATTTCATGTCTAAGATTTACTAACTGTATGACTCTGGGCAATTCACTTAATTTCTCTTGGTCTCAGTTTCTCATCTGTAAAATGGGGATAATACTAATAATAGCACCTGCTTCTCAGATTATTTTGAAGCTAAAAGTTGATACTATTTGTAAACCTTAAGGTACTACACGTTACTACTACTACTACTTCTACTACTACTACTACTACTACTACTATCACTACTTCTACTACTACTACCACTATTTCTACTACTACTACTACTACTATCACTACTTCTACTACTACTACTACTAATATCACTACTTCTACTACTACTACCACTACTTCTACTACTACTACTTCTACTACTACTACTACTACTACTACTACTACTACTACTACTACTACTATTGCTACTACTATTTCTTGGTTCCAGAAGCACTACTACAGAACTTCTGAAGTTTTGTGGACAGCTTGTGGAGTAAGTTAGGACTGGACCAGCCCCAAGAGACATGCAGCTTCTTTGGAATTGGTTAAGCTAGAATGTGAGGACATCCTCTTGAGGAAATTGGTCTTGTGGAGATTCAGTTCATTCTGAGGGAGTCCTAGTTTGATCTGAATGACTTAGCACCATTTCTGGTGCAAATCTTTCTACTTTCCTCTTCCTTTCTGACTCTTGTTTCTGGTTCCCTTAGGGTTTCTAGAACTGATTTCTTCTTAGAATCACAGAAACACAGAATCTAAAGAGCTAGAAGAGAACTTACAAATCATCTGTTCCCATCATGTATGACCAATGAGAAATTTGAGGCTAGAGATGTAAAGGGACTGACTATATACACAGTCTCCAAAAGACAGCGTCATAGACTTCAAGTTATCAGTAAACTCAGACACCATCAAGTACAACCTCATCATTTTACAGATGAGGAAACCAAGGTTCAGAGAGGTTAAATGTGTCCAAGGTCACAGAAAAAGTGAATGGAAGAGTCAGGCAGGATGTGAACCAAAGACCTCTGACATCAAATCCAACATCTTTTCTTTCCCTGGGGCCACGTAGCTTCAAAAACTTACCTTGGGATTGGGGGATTTGGCCTGTCCCCAGTTATGACAACTTCAGGTTTCTTGGTACTAATTTATTCTTGAGCTGTCCTATGAACTTCAGATGCTCCAGAGCTAACCCTGGTTTGATGTGTTGGCTATGGATAGCTGCTAAGTTCACTTTTTGTAAGACTGATTTATATGGTACATAGACAAAGTATATCCTTGGAACCTACTGTGAGAAGCAATGGGTTGTAAAACTGGAGACCTAGGCTACATTCCAAGTCTATCATGGTTGGTCAGAATCCCTTAGGAAGTCCCTTTTTTTGTTTATTGACTTTTTGAGGTCTCTTAGCTTTATCCTTAAAGTTTCTTTCCCTCACAAAGGCATTCTGAGGGTCGATGAGGTGGTATTTGTAGCACATTTTTTGTTTCTGGCAAACAGTGCCTTATTTTTACCACTATGCATCTGCAATTTGTACTACTTGATTTGTGGTGTTATAGAATAAGGCCATATGTCAATTTCCCAATGACCGAGTAGAAATGTAACTTAACCTTCTGAAAGATGCTTTCTCCAGCAACATCTTTAGCATATCTAACTACTTGTGAATAGCTAATAGCTAAGATTCTGATAGTGCTTTAAAGTGTATTTCCTTTGAACCTCACAACTCTGTGAAGTAGTGCTTTTATTAAATTTACTTTATATATGAATACAGTAAGATCAAGAAGGGTTAAGTGATTAGCTCAGTCACTACTCAGTATCTGAGATGCTATCAAATTTAGGCCTTCCTTACTGAGTCCAATGCTTTATCTGCCATACCAATAATTTCCTTGAAGATGTAGGGCTATTCTTTTAGCCCATCCATACCCCTAAATTTCTATATACCCAAATTCCTCTTTAGACCAGTTCATTTTATCCACATATTGCTCAGTTTCTCCGTATTCACTTTCAGTTCAATTCACCAAACATCTATTACTGGTCTACTATGGGCAAAGTGGAGAGGCATCGTTTTGGAGTCAGGAAGACCTGGGTTGAAATTCCACCTCTGACACACACTGGCTATTGAATCCTGGGCAGGTCACTTAAAGTCATCAGATAAGTCACTCTTCAAGTCCCAAACAAAATCCTACCTTTCTACAGGAAGCCTTTCCTAATTCCTCTTAATGCTTCTTGATTTACTTCTTGATTATCTTCATCGTATTCTGTAGAGAGCTTGTTAATATACAATTGCTTGCATAAGCGCCTCCCTTACTAGATTGTGAGTTGCTTGAGGGCAGAGGCTCTTTGCATCCCCATTAACTTCACTGAACAAATCTGATTTGTTTGGCGGTCAAAGAGCCTCACTTGAGGACATAGAGAGCCATCTGTGGCCTTGAAGCCACAGATTTCCCATCCCTGCGTCTAGACCAAAGCAAAAAAAATAAGCAAAAAGGGAGAGTAAGTGTAACACAATAGTTATATTGTGAAACTTGGTGTTGGCAAGGCTGAATTAAAATCTATCCCTTAACACTTGCTATGTGCCCAGGGGCAATTCACTATGTGCTTCAGGCAATTCTTTAAGACTTTGAGTTATAATTGGATTTTTACCTGCTTTAATGGAGAATATTTCCACACCAGAAAATTGCCCACACAAGTCATTAATGAAGTGACAGATGTTCATGATGTCATGCTTGGTGCTGAAGTTGTGGAACCTCAAAAGCAACGTAGTTCTCTAATAAAGGTCTGATCTATCCTGGGCAGTGTCCAAATCAAGGCCAATCTATCAATCTGTGACCATGAATCATAAATCAATCTATAAGCATGGAATCATTAGATGCAGAAGGGACTTTAGGAATCATTTACAGCAATTCTTTCATTTTATAAATGAAGAACCTGAGACCAAGGAACACAAAAGGATATCATAAGTAAAAACTGACCTGAGATTTGAACTCAGGTCCTCTGACTCCAACCCCAGTCATAGGACTTGTTTGATGACTACAGGCTGTTGTGCCCTGAGTCTAATGTAGCCCAGTGCTTCTAGAACTACCATCTTCATAATAAAGATCTTGAATTTACACAACGCTTTCCTCAAGGACGTTCAGATTGATTTGAAGACATGTTCTTGACCCATAAAACAATTTAAGCACAGTGTTGAAGGTGAGAAGTATGGTGAGTTCTTAGGGGAAATGCAAGCCCTGAATAAGGTTTACTTCCATCCAGATTATGGGAACAAGATTAAAGCAACTGACACTGCTTCCCAAATTACATCAAGGCGCTGGCACCCATGTGATCTGAAGAAGGTTACTTTATATCCCTGGGCTGCAGGTTCCATTTTAAAAATGAGGAGAACTGGACCCAATAAACTCCTTCCATCTGTAAATCTTTAATAGTATAATTACTTGACAAGGTGAACTGTAAAGCCCTTTCTTACTATTAATCTATGGGAGAATCTATGATTTTTCTGGTCTCCATCAGTGAAATAGTGATATCTGTTATTATATAATAATTTATGGTTACAAAATGCTTTACATACAGTGTTTTATTTAATCCTTACAATAGACTTGTGAGATATATGCTACAGGTAATATTCGTTATTCACATTTTACAGAAAGGGAACCTGAGGCTCAGATAAGCCAAGTGACTTGCCCAGAGTCATGCAATAAGTCAATAGGAGAGGTAAAATTTCAACTCAGAATTTTTTCTGACTCCAAATCCAGATTGACTTGTCCACTATACCAAATCACCTTAAGGAAAGCAAGATATCTCTCAAATTTCTTTAAAAAGACTAGAATGTAACTAATATAAAAAAGATGTGATCTAAATAAGTATTACTTCTTTAAAGCAATGCCATAACAGAAGAGTAGGGGCAAAAGTTTGTATGAGTCTAGAAAAAGGGAGTACCCAGTAGACATTCTAAGGCTACCTTTAGCACTAATCCAGAGAAGAGTCAATCTGGTCAACCTTGAGTGGTTTACGTGAGGATGTCTGTTCGGCAGATATATTCCTAGAATGGAAACTGATGACTCTCTTTATCAAAGTCACCCACCTCTTAATTCTGGCCATACTCCCAATGAGCAACATTTACCAGTACATTCAAGACAATATATTTTATTCTTCCATATATTTGCTCAGGCTGTCTCCCATATCTGTGATCTTCTCCCGCATCTTTGCCTCTTGAAACTTTTCTCTTTTCAGATTTCTGCTTAAGTACCACCTCCTTCAAGAGGCCTTTCCTGACACCTCTTGCTTTCAACAATGACTGTATGCTTTGGGATATCTGTTTTATAATTACTTGTGGTGTGTGTGTGTTCTCCCTAGCAGACTGCATGCCTCTTGAAAGCAGGAACAGCTACATTTTGTCTTTCTATCCTGAGGGCCTGGCATACAGTAGGTGCTTATAAATGCTAGTTGAGTTTAACTCCATTGTGTTCATAATGTGGTTTCACAAGTATATTCCTATTAAAAATAGCCAATAGCAACATTAACAAACACTTGGCTTTTAGGTCTAAATTAATAAATTTTCTTTCTGCTTTATCAGGCAGGGTCTGGTGAGTGTGAATCAGCCCATCTGAGTCTGATTATCTTAGATGAACTGACAAAATCAGATTCCTGAATATGCAAAGCTGAGGACCAGAATTTGGACTTACAGTGACTCCAACCAGGTAAAGTTACTGCATGAGACCTTGATCACGCAAGCAGGCAGACAGCCTCTTTCACCTTCTTTATTAAACTTAGTGCTTTTGAGGGAAAGGGAGTGGGAGAAATTGTGGGGGAGAAAGATGTCTGATCCTGTGATTTTGTTGGTATAGGAAGTTCTTGATGTGGAAGCTCCTTCCACTGACATAGACTAATGACCAGTATGTACTGTATTAAAAAGTATTCTAGAGATAATGAGAAATTAAGTGGCTGGCTCATGGTCATATAGCCAATATAAATTAGAGGCAAGAACCTAAGTTTCTCAATTCCAAGGCTGGCTTTGTAGGGCAACAAATAATTTCTGGTTTTGGTCACTTAAGGTTTATTCTCCAACTATTTTTTTAAGATTGAAAAAATAAATTGATACCTTTTGTTTTTACATTATCATAATTTTAAAATATATTCCTCCCCTCCCATTCATAGAACTATCCTTTATAACAAAGAATTTAAAGGAGAAAAAAAGTTCATCATAACTAACCAGAATATCTGACATTATCCCTTACAACAAAAAAAGGAAAAAAAAGAAAATGGGAAAAAAACAGCTTAATAAATTGATCAATAAACCCAAAAAACCTTTGTAAAAAACAGTAGGAGAGGTGCCTCTAGATAGCTTTTCACTGGGGCCAAGTTTGGTTATTATCATTACCCAATAAACAGTTTCAATTTCTGCCGTCTTTACTCTTCTTTTTTGTTTACACTGTTGTCACTGTATGAAGAGGTCTATTTCCTTCATTCTGCATCAATTCATGTCTTTCCTTGCTTCCATGTACGTTTCATATTTTTTGTTCCTTATGACTCCTTACTCTCATTTCAATTACATTCATATAGCTACAGTTTGTTTAGCCATTCCACAAATGGTGACTCTTCCACTTATAGGAGGAAAAAATGAGTACTGAGAACTCTGGAAGCCTTCCTGTCCTATTTTCTCCTCTTCTTACTCATCTTTTTCAAAACATAGTCAAGGTTGGTGGAAAAGAAACCACACCATTTTCCCTTCTGCTCCTCAGCTCCCTCCCCTTGTTTGAAATTCTGGCTAGTAGAGAAACTGAATGTGTATATGTGTTGGGGACGGGAGGAAGGAGAGGGGTGGAATTCAGAAAAAGAAACTCTTTTTTCATACTCAGACAGCAACTTGTGTTACCACCAGAAATGTGCCTCTTGAGTCAGTGTGTCTTAGTCAAGTTATAAAGCATTCATAAGCATCCTTGTACTGCAGCTATCCTAGACGTGTAAGGTACCATTTTGATCCACTAATGACACATAAATCAGAAATGTGTGAATGATGTAGAAAATTAGCTATCAGAACTAACCCTCAGGGATAATGAATGCCCTCTGAATTTGTAAAATGAATTTCAAGTATTTCCTCCCATCATTTACATAATTATCTACTCCCAAAATTTTTTATCCTATTTCATAGTTAGGTACACTGAGACTCCAAGAGAGTGAGTAAATAATGGTTATGTGGCTTTCAAATTAGTATTAAAGACCAGATTATATCATCCAATCTCCAACTTTCCCAATTTTAGTCAATATCTATGACCTAGAATTATTATATCACCATCTCTACCAAATTGCTTATCTTCTGAGCAATGCTGCTTCTGCCGATCACCGTCTAACTTGAGAGGTTCCATCCTTTGACCTTTACTTTCAACTCTGATTGGAAGGGTAGATGAGAGTTGGCTTTGTAGTTCTTCTAGAACTCTGTGATACGAACAGGGAGCTGAAGAAAACCAGTTCATGCTCAGGCGAAGGCTGGCATTGGTTACTTTGACTCCCTGTTCCAAGTTATCTCACCATGGCAGCGGTAGTAGCAGGGTTTCTTTGGAGGTTTTTCTTCTCATTTGGATGAAGGATTGAGGTTTGCAGAAATCTTCCGCAGATTGCTGTTTTGTTTTTGGCAAGCAGATGCTACTAATTCATCAGCAGGATGAGCAAGCCGTTCTTGTGAGGCAGCCAGTGCTCCTTTGCTGGAACAGGGAGCTCTTGCAAGCTGTTCATGGGGAAAGATCACATTAGACTGCTGGCTTTATTTGGCCTTTCAATTAAGCTGCCCGCTGACAAGTACAGGTTTTTGAATAGATATGGAGAGCAAGTGGAGATACTATTAACAAGGTATCAGTTCCAGGTCACTCCCATACGTATTATGTACTTTTCAAGTGCTTTTTCTAAATGCAGACATTTGTACATACACACATATACACACTCACAGAGGCAAAATTCACAGCTTCTTCCTCTTAACAGCTCATCAAGAGGTGACCTGCTGACAGTCAAATAGTTTGGTTTTTTAAATTATTGAGCCTCATTCAGGAAGGGTAGGGCATCAAAAAGATAGTGAAAAATGTCAACAAAGGGGCAGAGAACCAAGGAGTAAAGCCCAGTGAAGTAAATTTCTCTTTGTACAGCTTCCTTTTATAATATGGGTGTGGTATGAGTACTTCTTAAAAGCATACTCACAAGCTAGGTGTCAGAAACCCTTCAAACAGGGCTTTTAGCATCCTACTTATAAAATAAATGAAATGAAAAGAGTTCCAGGCTGGACCTGACTCAGCCAGAGCCCTGATAGTTTAGATTAGATATTAGGTTAGATAGGAACAAAATGAGATAATTCATAAGACATTCAGTAGTTGACAAAAAGAAATTTATTTATCCATAGCAGGCAAAAGCTATTCAACAGGGATAGATGTTAAATACATTTCAAGTTGATTCAACTCAGTGAAGCTCCCTTGTCTACATTACCCATCATGATCAGCCAGCCCAAACCTCCAGAGTAGCTTCTCAGATACTCATGGCTGCTTTCTACTCAGTAGATGAGAAGTTATGAACGCTTTGTTCCATGAACCAACCAAATCTCAAGCAATGTCTCAACACCTTCTAAGGAAAAACTAGCCTACCTTTCAGAGAAGGGAATTTAGGATGTTGTTCCTCCCACAAAAAGAAAATACAAGAATAAGGAAATATGTCCACTTCCTTCTCTTGGGAAACTCCATCACATAGGAGAGAAAAGACCCCCATGATAAATGAAATATGCCATTGAAAATGTTAAGCAAGGTATGAAACCCATCAGGAAGTCCAGTTCTGCATAGTATAAGCATGGAATGGTATTCTCTTGAGGAGTTAGTAAATGAGTCACTGTCTGAGACAGTAAGCTGATCTTTGGAACAAGATTGTATACTCCCAGAAGCAGCTTTGATGCTTCCAGGCCACTAGGGTAGCACTTAGTAATGCTACTAGATGAGTATTGACTAAATGGATGCCCAAGGGACTGGGAAGTATGCCCAGTTTGGCCTTAGTATGACAGGAGAACTGGGCTTACAGTCAGTTCTACAGTTGAGCAAATGAGGCAAATCTAGAATACTTACTCAAGGACAGAAGAGGAGTTGTGTTATCAAAATCTAGGGCTGTTTTCTATCCAGTCTGAGGTTTGGAATCCTTGAACCTACTTAACCTTATGCAGGATGCAGCAACAAACATGGAAATAAAAATAGTAAAATTAAATTGGAAAATAAAAATAGTATTTATAGGAGGTTAGAATATGTAAGCTATTTTTCAGTAGTAGGTCTTTGGATGGAACCTTTTTAGTCATTGTCCCCCACTGGGGGTTCTTTCCAGAGCTACTTTCATTCCTTGTGCTTCACAAAAAAATCAATATGAAATGATGAACTAGCGTAGCAAATTAAATACAAATATATAGTTCAGTTGAAATTATTTCAACCCCCTACTACACCTAGTAATCCATTGTTTTGTTTTGTCTTGACTGGAGGTATCTGAAGGACTGGTAAAAAGAAAATTAGGAAAAGAAGCAAATATGACAAATTACTTTTCAGATTTCTCTTACCTTGTCAAGAGCAAAGGAGGAGACAAATTTAGAGTTGCAAATTTCTCCCTTAGTATTTGCGTTATTCTCAAGTGTTTCCTTAAATGGGTGGGAACTCAGAGATAAATCATGTATTTGATTGTTCCTATTTGGCAAAAAATTACCTCACTCTCTGCAGAAACCCTTCCTTCATGTCTCTTCTGGATTACTTGAGGCAATAGAGCTTATGTCCCAAGTATCTCTTTGGTATTGCCACAGCTATATTAATTCAGCTGGGAAAATGAGCAGAGATATTTTAAAACATGATGAAAACCAGTGCTCACAGGCAATCCTTGGAACCACAGAGGGAGTAGGGGTGGATCACTGTAGAAATGAGTGCAGGGAACTTTTACATTGCTATTTTATAGGTAAGGAAACTGAAGCCCATGAAGATGAATTGACTTGTCAAGGGCCACATAGCTAGTAAGTGGGAGGGGCCTGAAGTAAAATGAGGTTTCCTCATTCCTAGTTCAGTGTTTTTCCAATACCGAAGTCTTTTACTCAATGTGTCAAAATTTAAAGGTTATTCATTGATCTCTTTCAGCCATGGTCGAGGTTTGTAGGTGGGAAACCTTCAGCCTCGAGGCCACATGTGGCCCTTTACATCCTCAAGTATGACTTTTGCCTGAATCCAAACTTCACAGAACAAATTCCCTTAATAAAAGGATTTGTTCTATAGAACTTGAAGTCAGTCAAAAGGCTGCATCTATGGACTTAGGGGCCTTGAGGCTGCAGGTTCCCCACCCCTGAGTTAGGAGTTGTTGCTGGTGGTGGTGAGAAAGGTGGGCCCTTTCTCCATAATGAGTTTTTATGTCAATGATGGTCTTAGAGACTGGGCTAGAAGCAGATCTGCAGTCCCTATCTTACAGGATTGCTATATCCCGCAGAGCCAAAAAATCTTGGAGGCATCTTCTTTTTTTCCCTTCCAGGGAAAGAATGAGCCTAACCTACATGTCAAGGAATAACTCTGGTACATATTGATCAGATCACCTCTCATTCCTTGGTAGAAACATCCCAAAAGTCTTCTAGAGTACTTTTAAAATAGATTTATGGCCAGCACTATACTACACTAATATAAACACAAGGAACCTGGCATGGGAAATACTGGAGAAAAAAGAGGAAACAAACTTAATTAAAACAAATGAGCAAAAAATTTAATGTTACCCAGAAGGAATGACCAAATGTAGACAAAATTGAACAGAATTCCTAGGCTTTACCTCCTTACTTTATAAGGACCAAATCCCATATCACTAAAATCTGTTCCAGGTGGTGAGTGAAACCAAATGTTTGCATCTCATAATATATCTCTTAATATAATAACGATAAACGGGAGCAGCACCAATAATATTAGAGCCACATCACAGATGATTATATCCCTGGCATAGCCAGCCACTCTTCATCACAAGTTGGAGTCACCTGTAGTAATGTAAGAGGTCTTTGTAGCTCACTTTGGATCTCCTGATAAAAAGTGATAATGAGCAAGAAAAGAGCCGTGAAAATGAGGGCCACAGCATAGATGCTATGTCTAGCAAAGCCAATTCTTCATCCTGTATCTGGGTCATCTGTCATAAAGTAGTTGAGGGGTCACCACCCTCTGCAAAGCAACCTTTCCCTCATGCCAGCATTGATACTAAGACTTGCCCTGTTCCACCACCCTTACATTATTCCTTACAAGTCCCACTGTGGGAATAATACCAAACTTCTGACTCTTTTGAATCCTCTACTGAGAGATTTCCCCATTCTTTCACAGAGATTGAAAAAGGACTCTCTCTTATCTTCCTGGGGATGACTTGAAGATTACCTCAGGATTACCATGAAGTCATCTGGCGATCCCATTTCTTTGAGGAAATACACATTTTCATAGTTATTTAGTGACAGTTTCACTTGTCCCATGGTTAGAAAGCAAGTATCTCTTCACAATACTAACACTTGAACCCACAAGAACTTTCTATAAATGAGCTGTCTGAACCATCCAAGAAGAAAGGAGACCTGCATATTGAGAGGGATCTGAGTTGTTTTCTCAGGGTATATGGAACCCTCTGAGGGAGTAGGGACTTTAAGGCCTCAGTAATTCTGTGCCAGAGAAAGAATAAAGAAAAACTAGAGTGGGTCAGCTGGAACTATGCCCAAAAGCAGACCGTCTTTATTGGGTGTCTTGCTAAGGCTATATTTAAGAAATTGATACACAAGGAAGATCTTTTTCCTAGAGTGACATTGATTCACCACAGATATGGCTTCTGGTAGAGTCAGACACCCAACTTCAGAGTTCAGGTGCATGGTGATGAAGCTGATGATCTTGTCCTGAGATCAGATAAAATCACCAGTTTGCTGGTCAGAGTTAGATTACTAGTCTCATGAGTTAGGTGGGTACTCTGATTGGCATAAGGAGTCCATTATCAGCCTCATCCTTTATTAGGGAGATTGAATGGCAGTGTGTCCAGCACAGCATGATATCACAGTCCCCATATCCTGATGGGCGATGGACCACTGAAAGTTAATTATAATCAAACCGTAAAGTCAAATCAACAAGCATTCATTTTAAGTACTTACTTTGTTGTAGGCATTGTGCTAAATCTTGGGAATTCAAATAGAAGTAAAAAGAAAGACAGTCTCTTCCCTCAAGGAGCTTGTTTTTGTGTTTGTCCTTTGTTCTCAAAGAGGACCATGACATCAAGATGATGACAAGACTTGAACTTGACTTTGTTTTGAGTGAGTGAGAGGTGTGCGAGGTCACCACCATTACTTTCTTCTCTTGAGCCATTGGGATCCAGTGGTCTGATATTCATCAGGATGACTGGAGATGACCCAGAATGCAATGGAAGACCCTGGCCCTTTCAGGTAAAGGTCTTATCACATTCTCACTTTGAGTGAGAATTCAATGAATCGGTTTCTTTAAGTAGTTACTCAAAGGATAGTGGCTTCTTTAATAAAAAAAAAAAAATCAAAGTGGAAGGGGGAGATCTTTGGGGTTCCTGGCTTCTGATTTTGTATGTAAGTATGTAGTTATTTACAAAATGTCACCTGTTTTCTTATTCCATTCTTGTTATCCCAATAGTCTATAAGTTGACAGGTTCATGCCAAATGCTTAATAAAGCTTATTGATTGGTAAGTTGACTAAGCACATTGGAAAATGAATTTCTTGAGGGCAGGGGTAGTTTCATGGCACTTTGTACCCTCAGCACTTAGCCCAATGCCTGGCATATAATCAATGCTTGTTGAGATACCATGAGTGAGTCCCAAGATCATGGGGTATGGAGCCATTTTCTTATTTTCTGCATTCTAAGATGTGACAATATCAATTATACTCAAGGATGGGATCCTGATCTGAATCAAAGGTGGGATCTCCTGAGACTAAGATGGCTCAAATATGTAGCTTCCATATGTGATACTCCAGGTGGAATCTTATAATTTTCTTAAACTACTTTATTACTTTCAGCAATTGCTTTCCAAGGATAAGATGATATAGACTTGTCCAAAACAATGTCCCAAGCTGAGTCCCCAAAGATAAGGGGATATTAAAGGCTTGTTTTCTAGTGGTGGAAGACTACTCTTAAGAGAAAGCTGAAAGGGTGTAGGAGGAGGAAAGGGTGCTTAATGACAAGTCATAGTAGAGAAAGAAGTCTAGAGGGGTAGGAACAGGGGCCAGAGAATAATTAAAGAGTAGCTTTATCTGGCCTGAGTATTTTCCTTAAAATGGAGGTTCTGAGAAGAATTGTCCAAGAGAAGGAAAGAGGAAGAAGGGTCTCCTTAATGAGAAGGCTGTTAAATTATGGTAGAGAGAGTCAGAAGCAGAATCCAGAAGAGGAATTTTACCAACTAGTCTTTGGTCCAGAAAACAGATGACAGTAGGAAGCGGGTGGGGCATGGAGAGAAGAGAGGATTATGACTTGGTAATGTTGAATTTGCTGTTAGACTCTGTTTTAGCTGGTTTTGCCATTATTTTTGCTGTTATACAAGAGAAAGTTCAAAAATGTGGCAGTATATTATGAAAAGACTGTCATAAAAACAAAAGGCCTCAATAACACTTTTTAAAAAAACGCTGTTTGAAATGATTTATTAGCAAAGGCAATATATAAACATTTCCTCAATAGATGTATTAGAGTGTCCAAATTGCTTAGGAAGATGTATCAAGTTTTTATTAGTAATGCTGAATTTTCTTTTTGTGTACAAGAATGAATTCTTGAGATATGTGGTAATAAATTCTGGGAAGCATAGGTTTTAAATTCTAATCTCAATGACAATATATCACTTTTAAAAGGATCATTGGAAATATTTTTAGTAAAAATTTAAACAATAATTTTTCCATTGCCACTGATGTTATAATCATATTTACTAATGTTTTCAGATTTGCAAAACACAGATTTAACTACTAAATACTTTAAAACTCATAAGAATACAGTAATAAATATAAAAAATTGAAATTCCAAAAATACCCACAGAACTAACTCCTATGCAAACAAACAACTTCATGATAATTTTGTTTTTTTTTAAAAATCACAAAAACTCAGAGTTGAAGGGACTGGAGGTTGGTTAGCCTAACCCTTCTCAAGAATCCCTTCTACAAGAAAGGAGACAAATGGTTATCTAGTCTTTGCTAGAAGATCTCTGGTGAGTGGAAATCATCTACTTCTTGAAGTTCTACTTTCTGATAGTCTCATTTTTAGGAAGTTTTTCCTGACCTCAAATTTAAATTTGCCCTTTTGCTGTTTCCACTCATGTTACCTAGTCTTATCTACTGTGCCCAAGTGGATGGAACAAATTTAACCTTTCCACATGCTAGCCTTTGAAACTCCTCCTTCTACCAGTGCAGGTCAGCATCTTCTTGGCACCTTCTAGGCTTTGAGAGTTGCCTGGGAGCATGAGTGCCACACAGCCAGAATGGCTGGGTAGGTAGGGCTATAACCCTACCCCAAGGCTAGCTTTCTCTCTGCTAAACCATGTTTCCTCCAACTGAAATTTTCTAATGACTCTAGCACCAATAAAATCCACAATTTGACATTTGCATATCACTGCAAACTTTATACTTATTCCCTTCAAATTTTATCATATTACTTAAATTTGGCAGATCATTCCAGCCCATCAAGATCTTTTTCACTTTCTAATTTTATCAATCCAATTTGTTAGCTATTTCTCTCAACTTCATGTCATCCAGAAATTTGTTGCCATACAATGTATGCCTTCATTACATCCATTCAGCGAAATCTTGGATGGAGCAGAGTCAAGGATAGAGCCCTATGCAACTTGTCTAAAATCTATCCTCTAGATCAGGCGTTAGCAAACTATGGCCTATGGGCCAGATCTGCACTCCTGTCTTTGCATGGCCTGTGACTTAGTAATTTTTATATTTTTGAGCCAAGAATAGTTTTACATTTACATTTACTTTTTTTGTATTTAAAAGCATAAAAACCATCCTTAGCTCACAGACCATATAAAAACAAGGAAGGGACCAGATATTACCCATGGGCTGTAGTTTGACATCCTTAGCTCTAGATTGACATTGATTCATTAATCACTCCCCTTTGGGTCCAGATATCAATTGACCTAATTGCTAAATGACTTCTATGCCAAGAGTGTAAGAGGCTTCCATTTGTTTGCCATTCAAACTCTAAAGTGGATTCCACTTCTCTTTGTCCTTTCCCTAAGTTGTTATGTTTTAAGCAGAAAAGTAGTGCTGATTATATGAGGTATACAGAATGTATGGTCCTGTGGTAGAGAAATTGATTTATCTAGGAAAGTAATCCAGCCTTACTGACCAGAAATTTGTTGGTATATCCTAGAATTCTTTCCATGGACAGCTTTAGCCTTTCTTTTTAATTTATGACCTCATTTTAAACATAGATTATTTGTTTTATCGTTGTTTGTCATGATTTCTACACTTTTCATTTTAACCTCATTTTCTGCATCATAGATTTCCATTTTGAGATAGATATAAATCATGCTGTCCCAAACTGTTTGTTGTGCATTAATCATCCAGTATTTTTCAATGGGCTGCTCATATGGTTGCCCACTTTTACATCTGTTCCCTTGCTTTTCAAATACAAGATGTTGAGTCTACTTCCATTTCCTTTTGTTAAAAAAATATTATGTAAACACTGAGCCTTTTCCCATAAACTTGGAAAATGCTGATCAGTAACCATTCACATGGTGGAGTATAATCTCTTCCCTTAATTTCTTTGGGCTGAACTTCATTGACACCAGAGTGACCTGTGGAAGCATGACTGTGAATCCTGAGGGGCAAACAATTCACACAGTCTCAAAGGGTGGTTCTTGTTCAACTTCATTTTCGAGGTAACCCAGAGGTAAATATCAAGGTTTATTTCTGGTGTCAAAGTATAGAGAGGCATTTACGGAGTTGACACTTAAGAACTTTCATCTTTCTAAGGTGGGCTCCTGTGAGAACTGGCTTGAGAGGAACATGAATCCTCTTTCATTATAGTATCACTGCTTGGTCATGAATGTAGTTTTAAAAACAGCATCACTGTGGTTGTTTGTGTCCAAACCAAATTATACCAAGATGGAAGTCAGTCTTTGTACTACATACACCGTTCTCAGATATGTTTCAGCTATCAACAAATTAACTAGGCCCCTCCTGCAGATAAAGGAATAGTCTCTTTCATCAGAATATGGGTTGCGGTGGCAATAATGTATTTCATGGTCTGTTGTATGAGATGTCTATTATTCCTAAAAGGCCTGACAAATGACCGGTGCTTCTGTCCGCATGCATCCACCTAAAGACTGTGCTTTGGACCATAACAATAGCTACTATTTCGGAGGCTGCTCTTGTTTGTTCATGCCATGTTAGCCATTTTTGAAAAATGATCATAGGATCATGGATTTAATCTGGAAGGGATTTTATGGTGGTCATTGAGTTAACACTTTCATTTTAGAGATGAGGGAATTGAGGCCCATAGAGGTTAAGTGACTTGTCCAGGGTCACACAGCTAGTAAATGTCTGAGGCAGGATTCAAACTCAGGTCTTCCTGACCACAAGCCCACAAATGTTCTCTCTATTATGCCACTTAGCCCCCTCATATTAATAATAGTGCTTGTAATGATAACTCACATTTGAATAACACTTCAAGGTTCGCAAAGCATTTTGTATTTATGATTAAAATAAATCAGAACCTGTGAGAGTCTAGAGGACTCTCAGTGAGAAACTCCTTCAAACGAAAATTGGTAGCTCTTCAGCCATAGTCTTTAAGAATTACCTGAGGCACTAAAAAGTGAAGTGACTTGCCATATGTTCCATTTATGACAGAAGTGGGACTCCAACTCTCTAGCCACTGTAGCGGCTATGTATCCACTAAAACATGCTGCCCCTCATTTATATACATTACGGTTAGTCCCTCTTAGGTATTATTTTCACATTTTGGGTAAATGTCAGGGTATGTGGACAATTAAGTGGTATAATACTCACAGATAAATGACTTCTCCCCAGGTATGCCAAGTGAGTTCCAAAGAACATGGTACATAACACCACAGGACCAATCAGAGTCTTCACATGGACATTCCACCATTCCATGTCCCAACATACACTCTCTTTGGAAACATAGTCCAGAGATTTTATTTCAATGGAAGATGTTCTCTAGGTCTCAGTTATCATGGGAAATAAAGTGCTAGAGAGTTTTCTCCTCAGTCATACCACGACACCTGGATCTTTGTCTTCCAGTAGTCATATTTTATTTTGAAAGTGGCATCACAAGATATGACCACTGGAAGACAAAGATCCAGTAGTAGGACTTGAAAAGACTAATTGCAAAGGATCACAATTTCTATTCTGATCAAGGCCAGAAGAGATTGGAGAATAAAGAAGTAGGAAGAAAAAAAATGTTCAAACTCATTCCTAGGGTTATTTCATGAAAGATAAATAATATTGAACACAGTAAAGATGTCCAATCATCAGTGATGTGAAGCTAGAGCAGACCTAGTGGGTAAAAAAGGCTAGAAACAAAGCAGGAGTAGGGACTTTTCAAGAAATCAATAGGTTGGTCAATAAGCACTTATTAAGCACCTACTGCAAATATAAAATCTTCCACTGGGCTCTTGATGCCCTTTATAATCTGGCCCCTTCCAACCTTTCCAACCTCTTACATCTCATGCCCACCATGTACTTGACATTCCAGAGGTACTGACTTTCTTGCTATTCTTCATACAAGAGGTTTCATTGTCCAAGTCCATGCATTTTTACATGGTATCTAAAAGCTGGTCATATGGCTCTAGCCCATCTTTATGTCTTAACATTCCCTTTCACACTCTCCACTTTTGCCAAACTAGACTATTCACTGTTTCACAAAGTCATCTTCCTCTTTCCCACCTCTATGAAATTCTTCATGCCATCCAATATGCTTAGAATACCTTCTTATCTCCATCAGACAGAAACCTGTAGAAATCCTACCCGTTCCTTAAAGTCCATTTCCAATATCACTTCCTCTGTGAAGAGTTCCCTTCTCTTTCCAATCAGAAGTAATCTTTTCCCTCTTAAATTTCTCCCAGCAGTTTTGTGTACTTAGACAGTTTTGTAGAGTTATTTTTATATGCTACATGCTTAAATGGAGGAGGAGGTCTATTCCTGAAGCTATATGTGGTGTCTAGGTGGGGCATGGAAGCTGCCATGCAACTCCCTGCCATTCTCTGGATCTAAGAGACTGTGGCCTCAGGCCTTGTGCTGGTTAAGTGAGTGGTTAGATCAGACAAGAAGTGGTGGTCCTGAGAGCTCCTCAAGAGAATTAGCATTTGTTCTGAGCAGGCATTGGCTGCTCAGAGATTTTAACAGCAGTGAGGGAATGGCAACTAAGAGAATGTTGAAAAAGTGATCAATCTGGATAATTGATTCAGTGACTACAAGAAAAAGAGGCAGAGTAAAAGGAAAAGAGAGGGATAGATAGAGGAAGTCTGTGGTGAGGGCAATTTTATTGAGTGTACATGGGCAAAAAAAAGGGTCAATGTGTCTCAGGGATCATTGCAAAGTCCCAGCTCTGCAGTGAATCAGAGAGTTTAGAATTGGAAGGGACCTTAGTGGCCATAATAACCCATACATGAAAGGAACTGTTACTATATCATGCCCAACAAGTGGTCATCCAGCATCTGTTTGAAGACCTCCAAAGAGGGAAACTTCCCAAGGCAGTTCCTTTCACTTTTTGATAGCTCTAATTTTGAGTAAGTTTTACTTGACATCAGAACTAAATCTGATTTACTGCAATCTCCAATCATTGTTTCTAGTTCTAATCTACTACTATAGGAATGAAATATCCAAGACTACTTTTATATCTTAAAGGAGATGCTCTGCATGAAACTAGACACATGTTTGGGCTACTTCAGTGACTATACCATAGCAGTTAGTTTTCAAGTATTGAACAGTAACATTCTCCACCAACAAATGTCTGCCCATGATCAGCACCTTTGTAAGTGTTTTATTTTTGCATGGTTTCACATGGGTTCAAGGCCAGGAAAATCTCTTCATTCTATTAATGGGAAATAATTATTCTTCTCTGTTACCAGTAACCCCCTCTCAAATACTATTAGCAAAAGCCTGCCAATTCTGGAAACATCCATATCTACCCTATCAACATGATCCCCCCATCTGATAGATAGGTTATGTTTATTTTTTGTCAAGCACCCTCTATTTCTAAGCCTCAACTAAAAATTAGGATACATTATCTGATGAAGGATACTTCTTTTGCAAAGTCTTATTAAACATATACCTTTTCCCCTTAACATTGAGAATGTCCTGGAAAATT
This sequence comes from Potorous gilbertii, assembly GCA_028658325.1. Classification (NCBI taxonomy): domain Eukaryota; kingdom Metazoa; phylum Chordata; class Mammalia; order Diprotodontia; family Potoroidae; genus Potorous; species Potorous gilbertii. The sequence goes on along the minus strand of JAQQSK010002742.1, from coordinate 115,464 downwards.
CAAGACCTATGACAGTTCTACCAATTGATAGTGAGAAATAAATGATTATTTCTCTCCTGTATTTAATAACTAATTACTGAATCAGGATCAAGGAAACCCTTTTCTATTTCATTTAGAAATTAACCACGGTAAGAAATCTTTCCTAAAGATTTACCCAGGCTAAAGATCTAATCAAAGTCAGTAAAAGAAATTCTAAGTTTAGGCTAATGGATAGATTCCTGCTTGTTGTGTTCACTCTAACAGGTTTGGGAAAATGTTGATTCTCTTCTTTGTCAGACCAGTGAATAGGAAATTGATGTATCTCTGACAAAGACCTGAGTGATCCAAGTCATCTGCCCCAAGGCCCTCATTGTAATATAGCCCACTTCTCATTATAATATTCATTCTCTCATTACTTGTTGATCAAATTGCCACCCTCAGGAACACCTACTCTTCCAAGATCATATAAACTGTGAGCCTGTCACCATGAGGTGTCTTTGTCATTCAAGAGTACCAATGACCTTTTATTAAAATGTTAACTTTATTAATAAAATGATTAGTTACCCAGAAATTATGGCTCTCGAACTTCTTAAATGCCACAATAGATAATATATCCTCACTATCATTTTAGAGGCAGGTATCATAAGAGTGATAAAATAGCTTGGGAAGAGTTTCAATGATGTTCTATCAATCCGATGTCATCATATCTGACTTTGGAAAGGATGATGACATTGTGTGGTGAGCAGGAAATCAGTCTCTTTGACATTTTCATATAAACAAAAGTGGCTTTACTTCTTATCTCTTTCTTATGACCTGACTTGTCAGGGCAGTAATAACTTGCCTTTGTAAAGTATTTTCATAAAAACACAGATCTTGAAGTAGAAGGGACTTCAGAAACTATCTAGTCCAAATCTTTCATTTTACCAAATGAGGGAACTGAGACCCAGAGAGCCAGTGTCTTGACCAGAATCACACAGCTAAGTAAAAATCAAGAGTTGAACTCAGGTCCTCTAATTCCCAATCTTTTGCATTCATTCTCCTACTTGATACTGCTCAAAGCAGTTTTACCTGTGTTACGTGGGTTTCAGATTGTGTCTTTAGGACTATTACTACCATCTTATCCCCACACTACCTATCCCTTCTGATTTCCACAGCCCATCTCCCCCCCACCATACACACACAGCCACACACAGATACAGACAGACAGACAGACAGACACGCGCACACACACACACACACACACACACACATAACCTTTAGAAAATTGCAAATTGTATAAGTTCAACATTTACTTCCATGGTGTAAAAATAGTCTCAGGTCCCTTCAAGTATCTCAACATCATTCCTCCAATTCATGTGAACAGGTTCACATTGCCAAAATAAACGTTGCTAGAAACAGTTTCCTAATGAATACTTGTAGACAGTGTGCCTTTTCTTTAGTGTGTTTGATTAATTATGTGCTTTTCCTCCTTTACGGACTATAAATCCGCATGTAAATCAGTATTAAGACAGCAAGACAATGGAATCCTTTTAAGGGTTCTTAGTTCTATTGTGACTTGATCAGAGTACTCCATTCAACTTTTCCTAAGCATTTTTTAAACACTGAATGTGACTCACACAGGAGAGTAGATGACATGCTGAATAAAAATCCATGGTCACTCAGCTTTAGACTTACATGTCAAGAGTGCGAAGTCATCAACTATGAACATAATCTAAAGCAAAGGTTTCCAAACCGTGGGGTGAGGGTGGGGGGCATCCTCTGGGGGTAGGGAGTATTCTAAGACCTAGATTGGAGTAAAGCAAAGGTCATGACCACTGAATATTTTCCCCAATGAATATAAATGTGGCAAATTTGCTACAATTGACAATTAATGCAATACAGATAGATATTACACTACACTATGGGCAGATGAGGTCAAATCTAAGTCCTTACTTGTTAAGACTTGATGAGGACACAATCTGTCCTACCACTGTGAGTTGGATACGCTCATGACATTTTTTTTAAACATTTGTATTTAAAGTTTTGAGTTCCAAATTCTATCTCTTACCCTTTCTCACTCCACTCTGCCTCAACTGAGATAGTAAGCAATCAGATATAGGTTATTCATGTGCAATTATGTAAAACATTTCCATATTAGTCATTTTTTTCAAGCAGACTTGAAAAAAGGAAAAAACTTGAAAGAAAAAAAGTGAAAAAGAGCATATTTCAATCTGTATTCAATAAATATAAATACTTTCTCTGGAAGAGGATAGTGTAATTCATCATGAATCGTTTGGGATTGTCTTGGATCATTGTATTGCTGAGAATAGCTTATTCATTCAGAATTTTTCATCATACAATTCTCCTAGTTCTGCTTACTTCACTTTGTATCAGTTCACATAAATCTTTCCAGGTTTTTCTGAAATCATCCTGCTTGTCATTTCTTATAGCACAATATTTCATTACAATCATATACCATAGCTTATTTAGCTATTCCCCAATTGATGGACATCCCTTTGATTTCCAATTCTTAGCCACTTCCCAAAAAAGCTGCTATAAATATTTTTGTACAGATAGATCCTCCCCCTCTTTTTTCTGGATATCTCTGGGATATAGACCTAGCAGTGGTATTTCTGGATCAAAGGGTATGAACAGTTTTATAGCCCTTTGGACACGGTTCCAAATTGTTCTCCAGAATGACTGGATCAGTTCACAATTACACCAATAGCATGTTAGTATCTCAGCTTTCCCACATCTCCTCCAAGAACCAATGTTTTTCTTTTTTGGCATATTAACCATGCTGATAGGTATGCAAAGTACCTCAGAGTTGTTTTAATTTGCATTTCTCTGATCAAAAGTGATTTAGAGCATTTTTTCATAAGACTATAGATAGCTTTTATTTCTTTGAAAACTGCCTGTTCATATCCTTTGACCATTTATCAATTGGGGAATGACTTGTATTTTTATAAATTTGACTCAATTCTCTATATGCCTGAGAAATGAGACCTTTATCAGAAATACTTGTTGCAAATTCCACACACCCCTCCCAGGTTTATGCTTTCCTTATAATTTTGGTTGCATTGATTTTGCTCATGCAAAAACTTTTAAATTCGATGTAATCAAAATTATCTATTTTACATATTATAATGCTTTCTATAATATTCTTTGCTTCTAATTTCTTCCTTTATCCATAATTCTGACAGGTAAACTATTCCATGCTCTCTTAATTTGCTTATGGCATCACCCTTTGTGTGTAAATCATGTACCCATTTTGACCCTGTCCTGGTATACAGTATGAGATATTGGTCTATACCTACTTTCTGCCATATTGTTTTCTAGTCCAATACTGAGTTTTCTTTCACAAGCTTGGATCTTTGAGTTTATCATATACTAAATTACTATATTCCTTTATCATAATGTACTTTGTACCTGATCTATTCCAGTGATCTACCACTCCGTTTCTTAGCCAGTACCGGATTGTTTTGATAATTACTGCTATGTAATACAGTTTGTTATCTGATATGACTAAATTACCCTTCTTTTGCATTTTTTTCATCAATTTGATAAGCTTGAGCTTTTGTTCCTCCAGATGAATTTTGTTATTATTTTTTCTAGCTCTGTAAGATAATTTTTTTCTGATAGTTTGATTGGTATAGCACTGAATAAATAGATCAATTTGTATAGAATTATCATTTTTATTATATTGGTTCAGCCTACCATGAACAATGAACATCTTTCCGGTTGTTTAGATCTGATTTTATTTGTGTGAAAAGTTTTATAGTTGTGTTCATATAGCTGCTGAATTTGTCTTGGCAGATACACTCCCAAGTATTTTATATTGTCTACGGTTATTTTAAATGAAATTTCTCTTAAGCTCATGACATTTGATTGATGATTGGAAAAGAATGAAGACTGACAAAATCATTAATGACAAGATTTACAAAACTTCTCTTTAAAAAGCTCACATATTAGCAAAAATAATATGATTATTGTTTCGATAAGTGGTAAACATGGACTTTGTAAAGGATTTTAATAATATAACATGTTACATTATTTCAGTGTGCATTTAAAAAATCAGGCTGCCAAACTGATCCATTTACTGTCTTCAAACACAACATCTTCCCTGCCTTGGTTTTATTTTGGGTTGATTCACAAGCTTAGAATGCTCTCCTTCCTTGCCTCTTGCCCTAGCTTCCCTTAAAATTCAGTTCAAGCTCTATCTCCTCCATTAGAATTTTCCCTGCTCCTTCCAACAAATAGCGCTCCTGTGAGTTTGTATTTTGTTGAGTACAAATGTGGTGTTTCCTCAGGTAGAATGCAAGTTTCTTGAGGGTGCCTTAAAGAGTGCTTGGCAGGTAGCAGACCTTAATTGATCAAATTAGTGAATGAGCTTAGCTTAAATTCCTGGTAAAAGTCTAGAATATGTTGTTAATAGTAGTGAGATCTTGAAAAGGAAGTGGTGACCACAAAGTGCCAACATGACTTCATCACAAGTAAGTCATACCAGACAAATATTAATTCCTTTTATGACATGGTAACTAGATAGGTAAATAAGGGAAATGCTTTAGAAAATGTATACTTAGATTTCAGTAAAACATTTTATAAAATTTCTCCTTCTAGATAAAATGAAGGTGCATGAGCTAGATGATGATACAACTAAGTTGATTTGGAATTGAATGAGTGAATGAACCAGAAGAGCAGTCATTAACTGAGAGATGTCAGTGAGTCAATTGGAGAAATGTGGCTGTGGAGTATCCCGGGGACCTATTTTGTCTTATTTTGTTTTCTATAGTATAGGAAGTAGAAGATAGAATTTAGGATATGCTTGTCAGGATTTCAGATAACAATTAAATTAATTAAAGAAATATATAGTAAGTATTTAATTTTTGCAATGGGGCAAGGAGATGGTGCAGTGGCTAGAGTGCCAGGTCTGAAGTCAGAAAGTCAAGAACTCATCTTCCTGAGTTCAAATCCTCAGACACTTACTAGCTGTGTGACCCTGGGTAAGTCACTTAACCATATTTCCCTTAGTTCCTCATCTACAAAATGAGCTGGTGAAGTAAATGATAAGTTACTCCAATATCTTTGCCAAGAAAACCCCAAATGGGGTCATGAAAATTGGACACAGATGGAAATACTGAACAATAGTATGATAACTGCAAGGTATAGTACTATTCACTTTGAAAGACAAATGAAAATACAAATTCTTGCCTTTAGTGAGCTTATAGTCAAATTGAATAGGGCAGGGCTATGTATGGGAGAATAACATACAAAAAGGAGGAGGAGGAAAGGGATGAAGAAAAGAAAAAGGGAAAAGAAGAGAAGAAGAATAAGGTGAAGAAGGAGACATAATAAGATGAAAAGGAAGGGAACACTAAAAACTGGACTGATCACAGTTAAGGCTTCATGGAAGAAGTGGTACCTGAGCTGAGTCTTAAAGAAAGACAAGAACTCTAAGAATCAGAGAGAAGGAGGGATGGCATTCCAGGCATGGGTTGTAGTTTGTATTAGTGCCTGGAAGTGGGAGATACAGTGTTAAATTCAGGTAACAGTAAAAGTACAGTTTAGCTTGAAGGTATAGTTCATAAAGAGGTTTATGACACAAGGATGTAAAGGTAGATGGGACCCAGATTTAGGACATCCTTAAATGTCAGGTTGAGGAGTTTGTATTTTATCTTATGAGCAATGAGGAGATGGAAGGGATAACTAACATATTACAAGTTCAGGATCAAAAAACTTGACAGGCAAGGACAATAGACCAAATCCAATTGCATGAAATTTAATGTGATAAATATCAAATTTGACATTGGGATTCAAAAGCATAAACTTCACAAGCATAAGATGCAAAGGTATGGCTGGACAGTAGTTCCTATGGGGATTTTGTGAATTACAAGATCAATAGGTGTTAACCATGTGACATGTAGCCAGCAAAACCTATTTTCTCCCCAGACTCCATTGAGAGTCATAGTATACAGAGAAGGTGAGAGTAGTATAGTGCTCAGGGCTGAATAGACCACATCTTGAGTTTTGTATTCAGTTTGGCTTCCCACACTTTAGAAAGGACATAGAAAAGTTGTAATGAGTCAATAATGTTAATAACTAGCATTTATACAGCAATTGAAGGCTTGCTCTGTTTATTATATCATTTGATCCCTTCAATACTCTGAGGTTGGTGTTATTTTCATCCCCATTTCTATGTGAAGAAACCTAAGCTATGAGACTAAGTGACATGCCAAGGACAACACAACTATTAAGTTTCTGAGGCAGGATTTGAACACTGGTCTTCCTGGCTTTAAGTCCAACACTTACTGTGCCAACTAGCCATCACCTATAGTATACACAAGCATCTTTGAAGGGCCTGATGGGAAAAACTGAGACAAAAGGAAGACATGAGACCAAAATTTGAAGGGTTCTCACATGGAAGAGAGGTTAGATTAGACTTGTTCTGCTCAGCCCTAGAGGATGTAATTAGGAGCAATGGGTAGAAGCTGGAGAGAGGCAGTTTTAGCTTTATATGAGAAAAAAAAAACTTCCTTAAATAACAGGTGTGACCAAGGTGAGAAAGGATTACAATTCCCAGGATTCCTGGGTATAGAGCATAAGTGCCAGGTGGAAGAGAACAAGGATTCCGTTTCCCAAAAGTCTGTGAACTCATAACACAGTAGTTATTGAAACATAGAGAGTTCCAGTAGACTAGAAGAGAAATCTAGTTCTCTGCAAGGTTTGTAACCATACAGAAGGAGAAACAAGCCAGGAAGCCTTGGAGAGAGTAGAAGCAGAGTGAATGATCTATGATGACTGAGACAGCCAAATTGGAGCTACACATTGACACTGACATTGACATCTGGGAGTAAGAAGCCAGTAGTATGATCCCAGTAGGATCAACTTTTGAGTAAGTTTACTCAAGTTGGCTGTCTTTACTAAAGCTTCCAAATTCCTTATTCTTGCTATCCAGAAAAACTGTGTATCACATTCAGAAGCTAGGAGATATCTCAGAAACCAAAATACTCTGGGAAGAAAAAGTAGCAGAGATTAATGAAGGGGATGGCAACAAGTCTTTAACCACCAAAAACTGAGCTGAAATTGTCTTATGTTGCCAATAATACTGATTTGTCTTAATTAAATATTTCCTTGTTTCAGTGTTATTCCTTTCATAGGTTTATTAGCACAATGTATAGTTGAATATCTAGATCTGTTACTTTCAAAAGTTCCTAGTTTCCTAACTAGATAGCTTATAAAGAACCAGAGAAATAAATTACCATTGGAAATCTCAATGATTTAAACCCAAATCCATGATGATCCAGAGCTGGTTGGGCCACAGGTTATCAAAAAATTGAATGAGCTTCCTTGAGAGGTAGTTGACTCTCCTTTCCTGGAACTCTTTAAACAAAAGCTGAATGACTAACCATTAGTAATACTATAATAGGAAGGATTCTTGGAATCATGAGAGACTTTGGTTTAAGCCAATTCTAACGTTTACTAGTTCTGTGACTATGGATAACATTTCATCTCTTTAGAGTCTCAGATTGTTTATCTGTAAAAATAAGGGCAATAATATCTATGTTATCATAGTATTATAGCTGCACTCCCATCTCACCGGCTTGCACACTCTCCACCCTCCATCTCTTAGTTCCCCAATAGGATCTCTAGTTTCCATCAAAGCTCAATACATTTGCCATCTACTACATAAGATCTTGGGCATTCTCACAACTTCAGGTCTCTCCCCCGTGACTGAAATTACCTCATATTTATTTCATATATATTTGCACATATCTTGAGTGAACAAGTTATATCCTCCAGTAAAAATGGAGGTTCTCTAAGGGCACGGCTTGTTTCCATTTTTAATCTTAGGGTCTCTAGAACCTGCCATAATATTTGGCACACAATAGGCATTTTATTGTTGATTAACCAATTGCTAACACCTACTTTGTGGAGGGTGAATGTCAGAAGGCTTAAAAATAAGCCTTTTAATATTATGATTTGTACTAGATGCCCCATTTTATACCTTCCAATTCTTATAATTGGATACTTCATAGCAGAAGCCATCACTGTGTTTACAATTTAAGTAGATGCTTTCATTCAATCTTCAGGAAGTTCAAATGGGAGGCATTAAGGAATTCTGGTTCACTATGACCAAAAAAAAAACCCCTTTTCCTGAGTTAAGAAAGGAAAGGAATATTAGTAATAAATTGAGAAAGTGCATAGGGTGTTAAAGATTCTGAATACAAAGTAAAAGGGAGAGATTTTGCAAATGCTCGTCTGTCAGTGTCTTTTTCTGATAGTGGCCCTGACAGATAAGATTTTATGAACAAAGTGAGCTGTCAAAGTTGAAGGGGAACTTAAATCATATCAGCTTTGAGGTTTATTTTTAGGGAAAAGAAATAATGCCTTTCACAGGAACAAGAGTGTGACTCAGTAGAACAAAATGCAATCTTGAGACTCTCCTCAGATATAGCGTTTCTCACAAGTACATCAAAACAACACTCTGTGAGAGATGTGACCATAGAAAGAGCTTTGTTCAGTCATCCTCTGAACATTGATTGACATTAAGAGAAATCTGAAACACGCAAGGTTAGAAGGTCTTCTGAAAATAGCTTCGAAAACATCCAAGCACCAGATAACAGAGGCAACTAGATGGGTTAGTGGGTAAAACTTTGGGTTTAGAATCAGGAAAACCTTAGTGTAATCATACCTCAGACACTTACTAACTGTGTGACCCTGGGCAAGTCACTTAATCTTTACTTGCCTTAATCCACTGGAGAAGGAAAAGGTATCTTTGCCAAGAAAATTCCTTGGACAGTATGGTCCATGGGACCATAAAAAGTTGGACATTAGTGACCAACTGAACAGCAATAACACCAGGTAAAAGTTTACTGAATTATCCAGCTACCCAGAGGCCACAATCCATGATTCCTTCTGTCTTGAATATAAAAATGAAGTTCCTTTTGTTGGCTGAATTACTGCTACATAGAAGGAAGTGAGCCAGCCTCAGAGCCAAGAAGACCTGGGTTTAATTCCTGCCTCTGACACATGCTGACTGTATGACCCTGGCTAAGTCATTTAACCTCTTTAGGCCTGAGGCAACACTCTAAGACTCTAAGGTGAAGAGCAATTGTAGATTTACATTGAGAGAGAGATTTTCTTCACTTGGGAGTTCCCTAAACCAGTGAAATCATAACTCAATGAGTCATCTGGTTAAATTTCCAGATTCAATGGAATATTCCCTAAATAACATCCTATCTTCTTTACATGAAGATCATCCTTCAAAAGTGTTTCTTTGGCAGACTTCTGCAAATCATCCTATTTCCTGGGGAACAGAGGCATCTCAAGAAATGGAGAGGCCAAACCCAGGGAGCCCTGGATAGCAGAGAAGAGCTGAGTGTGGCTGTAGCTGATGTAAAGGGCCCTAGGCATCCATGTGGCAAATAGATTTTGTGTGCCCACCTTGAGAGGTAACTGATCAACAAGCTTGGCTGAAATAGCATGTGAGAACTTTGCAAAATGTCCCTTGCTGAATTTTTAAACCTTTGTATCCTGGGGTGATGGGGATTTCCAGCCCACTGGCAGTGGTAGGCCTGGAATGTCCTTAAAGAATATTATGTAAGAAGTATACTTTGTAGACTTGTAGGACTACTTACACTGAATTTAGGAAAGTGTCAAAAATACTACCATATGGACCTTGTGGAGACTGTTTAACTCAAGGCATTAGGTGAGGTACTTGAAAGGACAATGTTGGAGCCTTCCAGCATCCCATAATACTTTCCAGAATTGGAAATATGGATCTAGGTGCCAATAATACTACAGTATATTTGCTGAGGATAGCAAATATTTACCTGTGGGAAGAATATGATGGAAAGTTGTGCTCCATGGAAGATGTGGGAAAAGGTGGTGCCTTTAGGTAGGATGTGTGCTTTAGCTGTTAGGTACCGGCAACCATCATTTTGCTGAAGTCACCATATTGCTGAGGGGGGAGGAAAAGGCACTGCTTGTCTCTGAACCCCTCCCTTAGAAGCTTAGCACTTATTATATAATAATAATATTATTATAATTTGCCATGTGAGAGAATTGAAGAAAGTGAGATAGAAGGCGGAGTTACTCCTTTTTGGAGGTATATTGAGTGTGCTCCTAGCTTAATGACCAATCCTATATGATACCTTTCACAAGGACTCACTCTCCTTAATCTATCCAGGGACCAAGGGAACAGGGTTTGCTGCATCATCCCCAGTAACCTCTCCTTCAGAGTTGATCATATGTTTTCCCAGATGGAGCCAGAAAGATTCAGTATGTCATCCATTCTGGCCCCTCCTGGAACATTCCTATATAATTTACATGGAGTATAACTCCAAGATATTATAACATCATTCCCAAACAGATAACCAGGAACTGACCAGCCATGTGACCGTAGGCAGATCATAGAACCTCATTAGGCCCCAATTTTTCATCTGTGAAATAGGGATGGTCCTAATTGTACTACCTACGTCACAGGCTTGTCGTGAAGACATTTCTCCAAAGATTGTAAAATACTGTATAGAGTTTTAAGATTTGTAAAGTGTTTTAAAACATTATCTCATCGTAGACACACAATTATCACAGTAGTTGCCATTGTTATCTCTGTTTTACAGTTGATGAAACAGAGACAGACACAGACTTACCCAGGGTCACTCAGTTAGCAAATGTCTGAGCTGGATTTGAACTCATGTCTTCTTGACTTGACTCCTCCTCTATAAAAATAAACTGGTTGGGCTAAATGGTTTCTGAAGCCCCTTTCAGCTCTATACAGGGTATCCCAAATGTTTTGGTGAGTTAAAGTCTTTCTCTCTTTTAAATTAATTTATTTGTTTTCAGTTTTCTACAATCACTTCCATAAATCTTAGATTTTCTTCCCCACTTTTCCCTCCTTTTCCCCTTCCTCACCACTCCCTCCGTGAGATGATTTGCAGTCTTATATAGGTTCTACACATACATTCTTATTAAATACATTTTCATCTTAGTCATGTTGCATAGAAGAATTAAAATGAATGTGAGAAACCATGAAAACAAAACAAAACATAACACAAGAGAAAATGGTCTGCTTCATTCTGTGATCCAATTCTATAGTTCTTTCTCTGGATGTGGAAGACATCTTGCCTCAAGAGTCCATTGTGAATTTTATAGATCCTTACATTGCTGTGAAGGACTAAGTGAAGTCTATCAGAAAAATTCCTCATACACTGTGGTTGTTGTTGTGTACAAAATTCTCCTGGTTCTGCTCCTTTCACTCAGCATCAGTTCATATGACTCCTTCCAGGACTCTCTGAAGTCTTCCTGTTCATCATTTCTTATAGCACAATAGTATTCTATTATATTCATATACCACAACTTGTTCAGCCATTCCCCAATTGATGGGCATCCCCTTGACTTCCAGTTGTTGACTACCACAAAGAAAGCTGCTATAAAAAATTTTGTATATGTGGGACCCTTTCCAATTTTAATAATCTCTTTGGGATACAGTCCTAGAAGTGACATTGCTGGGTCAAAAAGTATGCACATTTTTGTGGCCCTTTGGGCATAGTTCCAAATTGCTCTCCAGAATGGTTGGATCAGCTTACAACTCCAACAACAAGTCAGTGTTCCAACTCTCCCACATCTTCTCCAACATTTGTCATCTCCCTGTTCTGTCATGTTAGACAATCTGATAGGTGTGATGTGGTACCTCAGAGTTGTTTTGATTTACATCTCTCTACTCAAAAGTGATTTAGAGCATTTTTTCATATGATGATAGATAGCTTTAGCTTCTTCCTCTGAAAACTACCTGTTGGTTTTAAGTCTCTCTCCCTCTCTTTGTCTCATTCTCTCCCTCCCTCTTTCACTCTCTCTGTCTCTGTCTGTCTGTGTCTCAGTGTCTCTCTTTCTCTCCCTCTCTCTGTCTCTTTTTTTCTCCCTCTCCCTCTCCCTCTCCCTCCCTCCCTTCCTCCCTCCCTCCCTCTCCCTCTCCCTCTCCCTCTCGCTCTCTCTCTCCCTCACACACACACACACACACACACACACACACACACACACACACACATACAGCTCAGATAAGGTTTTTTTTCAAACTTTTCAAGCTTCAAAGTACTACATTAATGTCAGTGGTTATTACTGTCAAAGCAGATGTTCACTACTGACCCTGCTAATTTATGTGGGGACAAATGGTACTGCTAGAAGGAACCTAAACACCAATGTTAGTGATTCTGAGTTCCTGGGTAAGAGACTGAAGACCTTTAAGGAACAAGTGATGATTTCATCACTATTGCCAATTTAAAGATAATGCCTTCAGAATAGAAAAACAGGTTTAGGAAGTGAGCACATGGTTAAGAAGATGATATCAGAAGGCTGGATATGAAATTCAGGACTACAGCTTAAGAGAAATGTTGGGTCTGGAGATTTTCAAATGTGATCAAGAATACTTTAAAACTGAAAGTGCCTATCTATATCTGCCACCAGATGCCACAGAAAGTAGTAGGTGGGCCATATTAGGACCAGTAATTATCAAATGGCAATATCCAAGAAGAAAGATAGCCCTAAGTCATATCTTCTAATGTCTAAATATAAACTGCAAGGCATAGATAGCAAATAAGTTTAATTATAGCACTCAAGGCAAGAAAGCAAATTTGACATCATGGGTATTTCTAAGACAGTGGTATGAGTCATGACTAAATATGACTTTGAAAAGGAAGATCATATTTCAAGGAATATATTAGAATTTTAAAAAGATAGTGAAATAGCATTGAAAATTCAATGTACTAATGTGAGGGAATATAGGAACCAATATGGAGAGGCCTGTTCTGAGAAATGATCAGCAAAGTGAAAAATAAAAATGTAATTTGCCCTATAAATATAAATAGAAACCACCAAAGCAGAGGGAGGAAATAGACAGTGAGCCTGGAATCAATGAACTATGTCATGCACCTAGCACAGGGGCATGATTCAGTAGTAATGACGAGCTTCAGCTGTCTGGTCGTCTGATGGAGGTCACTCTCTGCTAAAAGCAGAGCAGCTCAAGAATTCTTGATTTAATGAAAATTTCATTCTTCAAAAGGTAAAGGAAGTAAGAGAGTGAGTTATTATCCTTGCGAGTAAGTGACATCTCCATCTCATGGGAACGTTAGCGATAGAGGAGGAGGAGAAGGTTAGATATCAACATCATTTAATTTAAAACCATGATTTTTGAAGTGTATATTTCAAAGATTTTAGAGAAGGGATAGCCAGAATCCAATGACCTGAAATTTTACAGGAGAGAAAGCCAAACAAGGGGAATAGGATGCTATCAAGAATGCAATTCTTTAAAAAACACAGCCACGCGGTATTGATGTCTTTTTTGCACTACTATCACACATTAATGATGGAATTCTCTCCTTGCAACAAAAAAATTATATTTAAATAAAACATATCAACAAATAGACCACATATGTCTATAATTCAGCAACTCTCCTTAAAGAGAAGAGAAGTATATTTCATTGCTAATTATCTGAAGTCAAGATTACTAACTGCATTGATCAGAGTTTTGATACATTTCAGTCTTTAATCTATCATGGTCTTTAAGTAATTTGTATGCTTGGTTCTGCTTACTTAATACTATATAAATTCTTATATGTATTCCTAGCTTGGCTGAATTATTCATATTCACCATGTCTTATGGGTCAATAGCATTCTTTTACATTTACATATTAAAATTTGATTAGCCACTCCTGATGGAAATACACTTTGTTTCTAGTTTTTATTAACATAAACAGTGATATAAGTAGTGATATAAATATATACGGGACCATTTTGTCTTTGACCCTTAGGATGTAAACTCAGTTGTTGTATCTCAGGGTCAAAGGGAATGTAGAATTTAGTGATTTTTCAAGTGTATTTTCAAATCTCTATTCAGAATGGTTGGAACAATTCATAACTTCAAAATCAATGTAATAGTGTGCCTGCCTTTCCAAAACTTCTCTAACATCTATAATTGCATATGAAGTGAAACTTTGGAGTTGTTTTATTTTGTATTTTCCTTATTATTAGTGATTTGGAACATGTTTTTATGTAGGTCATGATAGTTGGCAAATCTTTTTAAATTGACTATTCATATTCTTTAATCACTTATCTATTAGGAAATAGATCTTTTTTATATAATTCTATCAATTCTTTATCTTAACAAATCTTTATCAGTGATATTTGATGTAAAATTTTTTCCTCCAATCAATAGCTTCTCCTCTCATTCTGGCTGCATTGATTTGTCTGTTAAATTTTATGTCCCTGGAACTGTTTATATAAGTTTTTATGGCCATTTCTGTCCATATTCTTCTCAAAGGAAAAATAATAAAAGATACCTCCTTCTGTTCTCTACATTTTAAAAATCATATGACCTTTTATCATTATACTGGTTGTCTACTTGGTGCTTATTTTAGTATGTAGTATAAGTTGTGATATATGATATAAGATGGCAAATTGCTTTCTAGTGTTCCAGTTGTTCTTATTGAATTGTCCTGGCAGTATTTTTCCTTTTCTTTTTTAGATTAATTAAACAACAGCTGTAAAGTGGATCTTCCTAAAACCCAGATCTGACCATCTAACCCCTCTACTCAATAAACTCCAATAGTTCCCTATCACCTTCAGGATCAAATACAAAATTTTTTATTTGGAGTTGGGAGTTGTTCATGATCTGACCCTCTCCTACCTTTCCAGTCTTCTCCACCTTTACTCAACCCCCATACTCTTCGATCCAGTGACATTGAGTTTTTTGGCTGTTTCTCAAATATGACAATCCATTTACCAACTCCATGCATATTTACTGGTTTTCCTTCATGCCTGAAATTCTTCCTCTCCCTCATCTCTTGCTCTTAGTTTCCCAGACTTCCTTCAAATACTAGTCAAAATCCCACTTTTTAAAGAAGACCCTTTAATGTTAGTGCCTTCCCTCTGTGGGTCATCTCTGACTTATCTTCTATATATTTTCTTTGTATGTAGTTTGCACATAAAATCCCTCATTAGACTGTGAACACCTTGAGACCAGGGACTTTTTTTGTCTTTCATGTTATCCCTAGCTCTTAGCACAATGCCTGGCCCAGAGTAAGCATGCAATAAATGTTTCTTGACTATGTTCAAGTGTTCCTAGGTCAAAAACACAATTCTGATGACACAAACACAAATGATTCTAACCAGGAAGAAAGGGAGAAGCTGTTCATAGGAGACCTATGTAGATGCATGGGCAATTCAATGACTAACTTGGACTTAAGAAGACACGTATGGAAAGCAAAGCAGATAAGTCATGGAAGATAAATGGGAAAGAGGGTGATGATTTTTTAAGAATAATTTCAAGAGTATTGGAGTATTGGAAAATGAATGAGCTAATGCCATCTATGACAACAAAGACAAGCTAAGGAAAAGAGAAGGATGATAGGAGGAACAGAGTTGGTGCTTAGGTTGGACAGCATAATGGTAACATATGATGAAAAGGAGACAGACCTACACAATTTTGTATTTCTTTAGTATGAAGAATAACATTGAAGCCGAAAAGGAGAGATATTAAATAGTTAACAGGGAATTGAAGCAGCTCTCTGGTACAATTGAATAAGTGCAGTTTTTAGAGTCAAGAAGACACGCGTCTGAATCTTGATGTCATGTACTCTCTCTAGGTCTCAGTTTTATATCTGTTTTTGTATCAAGTGATATAATATAGATGAAGTACTTTACAAACTTATGAGTATTATATAATGATATTATGCTATCAATATTAATGAGCAGAATGTAAGAAAGCGATTATTTTTCCTTGGCATGCTCAAGTCCGGATAAACAATATTCTAGCGTACATGTTGGTGCACATGTTGTATTCCCCCTCTAATATGCAAGCTCTTTGAGGATAGCGATGTGCTATGTTTTTGTTTGTGTCTCCCCAACACCTATAATAGTGCCTTGAACTTTGTGGGTGACTAATAATTGCTGAATTGAAGATGATTACTGAATTACTGTTGATGATCTTAAAAACCTTCATGGATCTATGAGTTGGCCCAATCATCCTGAAAGCAAGTGGCTAATTATCTGTGTTAATTGAGGGAATCGTGGTACAAATAATCCAAAAGAGCAGTAATAGCAATAAAAATTATATATGACTAAATGACTTAAAATGTTCATGCCCTCTGACCCAGAGGGTCCACTAGTTAAGCACATAATCCAAAGTAGTCAAAGATGGAAATATCCAATTTGTAAAAAACAAAAAAACAAAAACAAACCCCATAATAGCAATGTCTGCACATAGTAGGTGCTTAATAAATGCTTATTGGTTGTTGACTTTTTTTTGAAGTAGCCAAGAACTGAAAACAATGTAAATGTCCATTGATTGAGGAATGGTGTACCAAACTGTGGTTAGTCATGAATGCAATGAAATATTACAGTGCTATGAGAAATGATCAATAGACAGAAACTGCAAAGAGGTACATTTAGGCTCAATGTGAGGAAACTACTTCCTAAAAATATGAGCTATCCAAAAGTAGAATGAAGTGCTTCAGGTGAGCTCATGTTCTCCCTCTCTTGAGGTCTTCAAGCATGGATGGATGACGAATTGTTTGGTGGGATTCTGTTGTAGGAAATGGTTGGACTAGAAGTATGGCTTCTGAAGTCCATGCTAATTCTGAGATTCTGGGAATATTTTTTATGATATCCTTGTGAATAAGTGGGTGAGGAGATGGTACATTTAGCTCCATTTGGAATTGTTTGAATGACTGAACCCAAAAAGCCATCATTAATGGATCCATTTCAAATTAAAGGTTTCTAGTGGAGTGCCCTAGGAATCTCTTCCTGGACTGCTGTTGTTCAAAATTTTGGTCAGTGACTTGGATATAGCAATAGACTGTACACTCGTCACATCTGTAGGTTGCAGCATCCTGGGAGAAATAGCAATAGAAATCTATTGCTGGACAATAGAATAAGAAGTTGATGAGTTCCTAGTCATTGAAGTGTCTTAGTACTGCACTATTGACCACTTGGCAGAGTGTTGTCAAGGATGTTCAATTTCAGGTATGGGTCTGGGGGGGAACCTGAGGTCTCGAGGGCACATGTAGCTTGAGTGAGGCCTTTTGATTGAGGCCAAGATTTACAGAACAAATTCTTTTATTGCTATTAGACTATTGGACTTACAAGGTACAGGTTGTATTTTATGACTTCTGAGGTCCCTCTCAGGGTTATGATGCTGTGATTTCCTGTCAGTCCTACATGGACAAAGAGAGACTACCCACTCTTCAAAAATGAAGAATAGAGAGCTACTAGATGACTTGCTCCCAGTTCACTGTAAATACAATTTTACTATGTA
This sequence comes from Potorous gilbertii, assembly GCA_028658325.1. NCBI lineage: Eukaryota > Metazoa > Chordata > Mammalia > Diprotodontia > Potoroidae > Potorous > Potorous gilbertii. The sequence goes on along the minus strand of JAQQSK010002742.1, from coordinate 98,198 downwards.
AATCCTCAGAAGTTCTTGACAGGAATGTGAGACTCTTGCCTCCCTCAAAAGGCTCTCTTTTCTTATATTTTATACCACAAGTTGTGTAATAAGATGGCCAGAACAATTTGTTACTATCTAGTTCACAGACTTGGTGACTCTAAATATAGAAGGAAGTCAAAGCAACATGCATGTGCCTTTGAAAATGTATCACTTTTATTGCTCTTTTGGATTATTTGTACCATAATTCCCTCAATTAACACAGATAATTATTGACTTAAATATTGAGAGGCAGAGTGTTGTAAGAAAGAATTTTGAACATGGAAGTAGAGGGATCAAATTTTGAGTTTGACCTCTGATATTTGATAGCTGTGTGACCATAGGTAATGGTCTTAATAGACTTAATCTCTCTGTGTCTAAATTTTTTCTTCTATAAAATGACCATAATGATATCTGCAATACCATTTTAAGAGAAATTTTAAGGATCAGTTGAATATATTTATGTATATGTGTAATTTAATGTGTTATATTAAATATATTATATGTATTATTTTACCATTATATGTAAATTATATATAATATAAATACGTTATACATGTATGTATGTATATTTACATATGTGTGTGTTTGTATAATTTTGTGAATCTGAAAGGCTGCTCTAAATGTCATTTGCTATCATTATATTACATTCTCATTACTCATTATGTAATGGACTATATTCAGGAGTCAATTTACAAATTCACATTTTTTTACATAAAATTTTAAAATCACATTTTGAAACTGAGCTTTACCTCTTCAGATCCCAAGATGCACACAAACTTTTAGTATAACATTCATAGTTTAAAGACCATGAAAATTGATGGGTCCATAAAACAACTGCCAACATTTGTTTACTTCTCATTAATGGCAAGGACATTCAGCAGATATAGATGGGATTCTTTTTAGACTCAGGGATGTCAGTAATTCAGTCTCTGAAAAGTATGCCATATGGTAAAGTGCCCTTTAAGAACTTTTCCCAGCCTATACTACCTTCATTACGATAGAGCTCTAAGAATTCTTGTAACTGCCATGCCTGAAATATCTATTTGCTCTTGGTCCATCTAAGAGCATAAATGGTAATGACCTATAACCATCCAGTAATACCATCCAGTACTAAACTGGCTTGTCTTCTCTTTCCCACATGGGATTGCTCATTCATTAGTGCAGGTACAATTTATCTATTTATTTCTGGAAGGAGAATACATGGAAACTTTGATCCTCTCATATGTTTTTAGTAAGAATGTATATATACATATATATGTGTGTATATATATTTATGTGAAGCACTCATTATATGTTCTATGACATCTTGTGTATATGTACAAATATGTACAATGTATTTGTATTATTTGTCAGTATATCTGTGTATATGCATGTATATATAGATTTACAAGCTTACCATCCCCAAAAAGCTCATCTTTTCAATAAATCATTTGTTACATCTTAATGAGACTTAAAACACTGTATTCTGACACAAAAGTAGCATATTTATATAAGTATGCATATGTATGCATGTATGTAGTACTATATATATATATATATGTGATATATACATAGAGAATTAGATATATAGATAGATGTACATTATAGAAACTCATATGCCAAATGTTCAAGGTTACACTTATACAAAGAGGTTTTCAGAACTACTTTTTTGGGGGGATAGATACAATTTAGGGGAAATTTTATTACATCCTTTCATATTTTGAACATATATAAGAGCAATAATGCTACAATACTGAGTTTTCAAAAATATGTGAAGATTTTACTTTAAAACAAAAAAGAAAATCATGACAGGAAGCCATCACATATTATGAATTATAATACTGGGTTCACAACAACCTGGGGGTAAAGCTACATAGTGAGAACAAGGTTGAAAAACAGTAATAAAATAGCTTCTTGCTCAAAGCATAAATACTAAATTTCAATAACACAGGAAACTTTCTGAGTAGAATAATTGGGAGAGATGCCTCTAATACTGAAACTATCCTCGGAAGTACAGAATATCTTCGCCAAGTCACCTTCATTGACTCAACTTCCCCCTGCTCAGAGTTCATTCTAGGAAATCTCAGAGAAACCACAACAACTAACATTTATATAGTACTTACTATATGCCAGGCATTGTGCTAAGCACTTTATAATTAATATCGAATATGATCCTCTCAAAAACTCAGGGAGGGAGGAGTTACTATTACCCCCATTTTACAGATGAGGAAACTGAAGCAGATGAAGGGGAAATGATTTGCTCAGTGTCATACAGCTAGTAAATATCTGAGACCAGATTTGAGCTCACATCTTCTGGACTCCAGACCTAGCACTCTATAACTCTGTAGATGTAGTTAAAGCATCCCTACAGGTCTCCTATTCAAGGATTCAAGGTACCAATGAAAAACTGGTAAAGGATAAGCTATTTCATGACCACAAAAAAATACAGAAAATATATGAATGACTCACAGTAGCATCTGAAGAACATTTATAATTTACTCACTTTCCAGGGAGTGTCATCTTCTCCCCATGTCCTAAAAGGTCCACAAGATTCATGGTACCAACCTATATTTGCACTCAATTCAGAAGAGAAACAAAGTCTCTCGAGATGCAGCATCTCTACATTTTGATGAAACTTGTGTTTACCCCAGGAATGTTACCATTACATGGGTTGGATTCCATCCAGAAGGAAAGCAAACTTGGGACTGCCAGAGAAATAACTTTATTAATGTCAGGCCTGTGTCATCCTAGTAACTCATGGTGATAATGAAGGGGCAAGTCTAGGTCTTTTGCTGACCCACATTGGAGACTGGTCTCTTCATGGTCTTCTAGATCTTGGAAATCTAGAATCATTTTCCTATTTCCTCCCCCATTAGACTGTGAGAACACCCTTTTTTTAAGTCTTTCTTTATATCCCTAGGCACACAGTAGGCACTTACTGACTGACGGACACATAGGGTCACAGTATCATAGCTTTGGAGCTAGAAGTTTCCTCAGATTCCATGTTGTCTAGCCATCTCATCTTGCAGATGAGAAAACTGAAGCCATGAAAAATGAGTTATTAAAGTCTTGCAGGTAGTGACTGTCATAATGAGGTTGTGGAATAACACTGATATTTCTGCTTTTGCTATATGCTACCTCTTTTCTCTACCTCAACGGCAACCATCCTAATTTAGGTACTTCTCATCTCTTCTCACCTAGATTATCTACTGTAATAGTTAGCTGAGTGATGTATCTGCTTCTGGTCTATCTACTCTCTAGTCTCTATATCATAGCTTTAGATTACTTCCAAATGTATCACCATGACTATATCACTCTACTCAAAAACTTTGAACGACTCTCCGTGATCTACCAAATGAAGTTTAAACTCCTGACCTTGAAATTCAAGGCCCTCTAGTCATTTCAGTCTAGCTTTATTCATTACTATTTCTTTTTACATATTTTATGTTCCATCTTAGCTAGACTATTTCCTGGCTCCCATGCTTGTCTGTCTTCTCTCTCTCTTCTTTTTAGTCTCATGCTTTATATCATCTCCTATGTAGGGAATGGATTGACCCCTACCACCATCTTTGCCTCTTGAAGCAAACATCCAAAAATCTGTGGTCTTAGTGATTTGTGTTTCTTTCTGTATTTGTAAGTCTAGTGCTTAGCACAGTACTTGGCACATAGTAAGTGCTTAATTAATACTTGTTAACTTGACTTGAATATTCTCTCTCTAATGATTCAGATGGTAATCCTCCTGAGGTCTCTTATCCAATGACACTCTTACCAATGTCCTCTCACATGTTTCCCCTAGTACCCTAGACCAGAGTTTCTTAAACTTTTTCCATTTGGAGTTGCAACCTATACTTTAAGAATTGGATGGACACTAATGGAACATTCAGGTTGACCAGTAGTTACCTTCTGGTCATACATCTTTCCAATAACAGTTTTTATGCATTTGCTTTTGCTCAATAAATATCTGCAAAAGTGAACTGAGACTTTAAAAGCCTTTCCTAGTATTTTACCAGAAAAAGTAAACAATGATTTCCATATATCAAAAGGCTAGGTTTAAGCTTTTGGACGTAGAGAGTGCTACAGTGAACCTCTTTGCAACCCTGCCATAATCATGCTATAATTTGTATACTCATTTTAAAGAGTTCAAATGATTTACCCTTTACATAACTTTGACTATATCTGTGTCAAAACTACAGCTATACCATTGCCATCCTAATCACTTTGGTCATCCTTATAATTTAATGGTTGATGCTCCTGATCAGTTAGAACACTTGAGAATAGCAAATTGATTCTGACACTAGGACTGAAGGGGCCACATCCAGACACAAGTTTTTTAACTGGCCTAGGAAACAGGCATTAAAAAATCGAAAATTTATGTTTCACAAAACTTTTACTAGGCCTACTTTATGTAGGACTTGTGTAGTAGAACAGAAAGAGGTCTATGAGTAACTCATATTTTAGGTTTGTTAAGGGTTTTATACATGCTATCTCATTTGAAAGCCTATGAGGATTAGCCTGTTGCTAAGTCCTAGTTGGCCAAAGTAACTCCATGTTTGACCAGCGATTGACTTGTTCTATGTGCAAGGAAGCTCCTAGTACCCAATATTACTTGAATCATCTTCATTTAGGCAAAAAATGTAAATCTCTCCTGATCATTAGCAGCTTAGAAAACTTCAATTATGCCGTATGTGCAAGGCTAGCAAACTTTCCTAATCACAATGACACAGCCTGTTGATAACAGGTTGTAGTCCATATTACCTGTTGCTTAAGTCCCCCTAAAATTCCCCTCTGAGTCAGTCCCTATGAATCTGCCGGCAATAACAATCAGTTAAAAGGGCAGAAATAGAACTAGAGATCTGGGCTCTCAAGTGGGATATATATCCCATGCTAAGCCTGAGCCACCTCTTATGACAATCAGACTGTGGGAGTCATGAGCTTGTGTATAATTAATCCCTTCTGACTCAAGTACTTATGTTCCTTCTTGATACCCCATGCATGCTCTTCTCACAAAAACCCTCTTCCCTTAAACCCAATTCACTTGACCCAAGTCAAGATGGCCCTAGTGGTGTCATTGGTCCTCTTGGAGAGCAAAAGATGAATAGGAACAATTGGATAGATGAAGAAACTGACATTTAGAGAGGGTGTCTTACACAGAGTCACATAAGTAACTGAGATGGAATTCAAACCCAGGTCTTTTCTGATGCTGAGCCCAGTGCTCTTTCCACTATAAAATTCTGCCTGCCAAGATCAGAGGTCAAGAAATATGGACTCTAGTTCTAGCTCTTCCACCAACCAGCTATGTGACCATGAGCAAACCACGTTGATTCTCTAGGATTCAGTTTCTTAATGTGTTAAATGAAAGAGTTGGAATAGATGATCTCTAAGGTCCTTGCTAGATCTAAATTTCCATGGTTCTCTTCATTACGGTAACTCCTAGCCCTCTGTAACCACAGCCAATATATCAATAGACTAATGATAATAGCATTGTCATCATCAGTCCTTCAATCAATCAAGCATTGATTAAAAGTTTATTTTGTACCAGATGCTGTGCTAAGTACTGAGTATACAAAAACAAAAATGAAACATATCCTGCCAACAAGGAGCTTACATTTTATCAGATGAGATAACAGGCATGAAAATATGTACATAAACAATCTGTTCAAAGTAAATGCCAAGTAGAATTTTGGTGGGTGGAGAGCACTAGCAGCTGAGGAGAACAGGATCATTCACCCTACACCATTCCTACTCATATCATCTGGTATACCCCATTTTAGCCTCTGCCTGGGAAATACATATACTCCATGCTCCCAAATCCTGAAGGACTGAAAAGAAAGGTAATGAGGACCAGCCGAGCCGATTATATTTTTCATTTATCTTATTTTTATTGTGTGGACTGAGGAATATAACCATTTTCTTTCCTTTTGCTAAAAGTTAACATTTAAAATGTATATTATCGCAGAAGAAGAGGCAGTATGGCCTAGTAGATGGGGAGCTGGCTTTGGTATCAGAAAGAGCTGTAACACGTACTGATTGTGTGACCATGAGCAAGTCTCTTAAACTTCCACTGCCCAATGCAATTTTCTAAATTGCTTTGAAGTTGCTGATCTGCATTGGTAGAGATAGTTTACTTATTGGAAGTTCCTTACATAAATCACAGGTAGGATCTTAAAAAAAATTAGGGTAGGCTTGTGTTTTGGGGGGGGTTTTCTTTCCATTATTAAAAGGGGATTATATTTTGGGGGTCAGTTATCATGTCAAATGTTTTGGGTGCCCATAAGAATCATTCCTCATATGCAGTTGGAAAGGGAAATTAAATGAACAAATCAGTGATATAGAGATAAATCAATGGAAAGAATCCAAATGGAATTATTGGGATAGTGAGCCTGCAAATTGAAAATGAATAATAAAACCAGCCTGGAGTTTCTGAGATGTCACAAATGGCACAATTAAGGCTAGCTGGTTTCATTGCCTTTTAACAAGCCTAATTAATTTTAAATTACCCTTTCCTTTAGTTCCAGGTTTGACAAAGCTGTTGTTTTGCTGCAAGGACCTTTTCTGTTCTTGTCTCCAATTTCATTTGGTTCCTATCCAGGTGATTTTTTGAAGTCAGTTCCAAAATGAATTGCCTCCAATTGATTTGTGAACTCAAGGTTATTGATAAATTTTACTAGCCCTGTAAGAGTCCCAGTCACTCATTAGCATAAAATCCAAGTCCCAGATTCAGACAATCAGAAATGTCCTTCATTTTAAAATCTTCTTCCTTTTCATCAATGGCCAAAATAAGTAGTGCTCTGAATCTAGAAGTGACTAATCACTGCTGTAGATACCTCTATAGAGGTAGGTACTTGTTTGTCCGAGAAAAGTTTAATCTGAAATCCATACATCATCATGTTTATTATTTATCCTCCCACAGGATACCTCTGCCTACCTATCTCTGCTCCCAAGCTCTTTGTAATAACAGTAAATTGACATGCCTTGAATTCTGATAGGGAACTTCTCAACATAATATCCAATAAATCTTGTGTAGTTAGATGTTGGCTTAGATCAGTCCTAACTCTAGACCTAAATTGGATTTCTTCACAACTGAAATCCACATTTCTGCCCAATAAGATGTAATCTTTTAAATCTCTTGTTGATTTCTTATCATTAAACACTGGAAAATTAAGTTTTAAGAACATAAATGTTTTAGTGAGGAATATAAACTTATGAAATTCAGAGTGACATATTTTTATGGGTGACCATAAAAGAAAATTCTAATACAGTTTTCCTGGGAAAGCAAAGTAAATGATCAAGTTTTGTCCCCCAGCCTCATCAACAAGGCTGTGAATTTTATTGAGTGTTCACTGTGATCAGAACAATATGTCAGATTCCTTGGGATTACGAAAGAAATAAGAAATATGGACTTTGTCCTCAGGGTGTTTATAATCTAAATAAAAAAAAGAATCAACACACCAATAATGTACATGAGAAAACAGAGTAATACAGATGTTTAATACCTTAATTGGCATGTGGTAAATGCTTAACAAATGCTTGATGGAAGTGAAAACAGACAAATGAGGGGTAAGGGGGAAGGAGAATAAATTCTTGCAATAAATTTTTCTAATAAAGTTCTCATTTCTTAGACATGTAGGGAAACTGATTCAAATCGATAAGGGCCAATCCTCAATTGAAAAATCAATCAGTTAATAAACATTTATTAAGTGCCCAATGTGTAAATGGTCAAAGGATATGAAAAGGAAGTTTTTAGAGGAGGAAATCTAAGCTATCAGTAGCCAGAAAAAAAAATACTCTAAGCAAACAAAAATGACTTTGAGAGCTGCTTCATATCCACCAGATTGACAAAATTGATGGAAAAGGAGAGTAATAAATATTGGAGGGGCAATGGTAGAACAGGTACATTAATTCACTCTTTGTAGAACTGTGAAGTGGTCTAGCCATTCTGGAAAACAATTTGAAACTATGCCCAAGAAACTATTAATCTGTGCATACCCTTTGACCCCTAGGTACTGATACTAGGTTTATGGCACAAAGAGATTAAAGAAAGAGAAAAGAGATCGATATAGACAAAAACATTTATAGCAGTCCTTTTTTTGCTAACAAGGAATTGGAAACTGAAGGAGTCTTCATCAGTTGGGAAATGGCTTGCCGTGATAACTTGTTCAAGTTATGGTGTATGTGACTGTGATGGAATACTACTTTTCTAAAAGAAATGATGAAGGGACAGGTTCAAAGAAACCTTAGAAGATTTGAATGAATTGATGAAATGAACAGAATAGGCACAATGTTTTTTACAAAAACTATGATAATGCAACGATAAAGAATTTTGAAAGAGCTTGAGATCACCATGATGACCAGACACAATTCTAGAGCACTCTGATGAAACATGCTCTCCACCTCTAGACAGAGCTGACAGATTCAGAGCAAAGATTGAAGCAAACTTTATTTTGAACTTGGCCAGTGTTGGAATTTGTTTTATTCAACTGTGTATTTGTAATAGGGATTCTTGTTTATCTTACTTTCTAAATTGGGGTACAGAGGGGCAGCAAGAAAAAGACAAGGTAGATTTTTGTTTGAAAAGAAGAAACAAACTAAATAAATAAGAATCAATACTTGCTGACCGTTAGATTGATATGTTAAATATATTGATGAGAAGCAGCGTGACCTAATTGACAGAGAGCTGGATTTGGAGTCAGTAAGACCTGGGTTCTAAGTATGCCTCTGAGATTCTCTAGTTGCCTGAATATGGATAAATGATTTAGCATCTCCATGCACTCAGGTAATTAATTCTCTGATGATAATTACAAACCATCCTGCATCCGAGGAAGGATTTTCTACAATGGTATTTTCCCATCCAATGAACTCACAGGTCTAACCAAAATAATATCATAGATTGAAAGGATCATAGCTCAGACTGTGGCTATTATAGAGGCTTTGAGAAGGTTACAGGATCATAGGATTTATAATCTGAACAGACCATAAAATTCATGTAATCTAACTGCAGGTGCCCCCCCCCCAACACTTTTTAGCAGAAAAGGAACTTGAGGTACAATGACATAAGACTCTCACTATAAATGCAATGCTTCCCATTCTCTACACTGCCTGCTTCCTAGTTTTATTTTTAAGATACCTGCACAACTCTGTGGAATGTCCTCAAGGGTCCAGACCCTGACGGGGTGGAGAGAGGGGTAGGTTGCATGTAGTGATAGGCCCTGTATTCCTCCACTTCAGAGTCCTGAATAACAACCTTTCAACCCGGTAAAGGGAATGCCATTATATCAGTGCTGAGGCATTCTTTCATATTGGCAACTTGTCATGACCTGAATGAAAATCTCTGTTAAAAGCACAGGGGCATCCTTGTCAGAAATGAGGAGTACAAAGTATTACAAGACATACATTATTCATTAAAAATAAAAGTGTGAGAGAGATTCAGATTAAGAACATTGTCAAATCTATTTAAGAGCTTTGAGGAAAATTCACTGAAGTAGAAACCTTAGTCAACAATTCATGTGAAGATTAATCAGCTCTTTAAAAAAACTTGTTTATCAATAGATTACTAAGTCAGTGGTTCATACTTCAGTTGTCTGGGAACCTGATCACTCTTACTAATGCGATTAGTCATCCAGTTATATTAACAGAGTACGCAAATTGAAAATAAAAGTAACCTCTGTGACAGAGTTAATTTAATTATCCTGTTTACTTTGGATTAACCAACCAATTTTAACATTTACTGTTACCTGCCAATAATCATAGATTTGAGGTAAAAGAGAGCTCTTTAGTCTAATGCCTTCATTTTACAAATGAGGAAACTGAGACCCAGAGAAGTTCAGTGATTTGCCCAAGGTCACTTAGCAATATTAAAGCATCAAAAGTATGACATCATGCAAGATTTCAGGAGTTACAGAAAGATTTATTGCATGTTTTTCCTCATGTACCTATTCACTTCCAAGTTACTTCTTACCAAGAATGACAAGTGAAGGAAATTTAATAATAAAAGGTTATATCTTGTTCAAAGACAAGTTACCCAACTTTCCACAGAGATGACCACAAACACCATGACTAACCCATTCCAAGTGATATATTTGCACATTGTACAGTACAGTGCTTTCTATAGTGATGATATGAATCAATTTAAAATGACAACCAAATCCAATTTTACTTTATTTTATTTAAAAGATCCATGAGAAATAGGGTCTTCAGGGTAGAAAAATGAACTATGGAGCTTTGAGGAAAAAAAGCTAAAGGACCTCCAGGATGGGGATGTATCAAAGCCAAGACATAGAAAGAATTGAAGGAAGAATAATTAGGAATTTTTGCACCTGGGGCAAGCATCGCAAATAACCTCCTCAGATAATGGGCACAGAGGACAGGGGGAGGAAGGGAAAGCACATGTCCTCTCCTTCCCTGAATCTGGGATGGCAAGAGGCTCCTTCTGGAGAAAGCCCACCCCTCAGGAAATGGACCATCTGGTAACTTCTTATTTGAACAAATCACTCTTGATGCTCAGTTGTTAAAGTCAGTTATTTGGTCATATTGGGCATCTAAGGAGACTGAGTCCTGGAAGTGGGGGAGGGATATACCTCAAAGTCTGTTACCCAATTCCTCCATTTTATAGAGTGGGAAACTGAGCATTCAGAGAGGACAAAGGAACTTAGTGTCCCAGAGGGAAGCTTACCTAACTCATTGACACTAAGATGATGTGGAGTAGAGTGGAGCCTCATAGGCTAGTTTAGGCCGTTAGAGTTGGAAGGGTCTTTGGAAACCACTTTGCCTGACTAACTCCCTTATCCTACTGGCCCAGGGCTAGTGCAGGAACTAGAAACCCAGGTCTCATGACTTCCGGTCTGTCTCTATTAGGTAGGTTATTAAAATGTAGCTTCTCGTGGGCCCAGGGACACTAGCTCTTCCAGAGTGGTGGCCCCAAATCTCACAGCTCAAGACAAGCAGTAGAGCAGGGAGGAAGCTCTTAATTCATTCCAAGAGTCTTCTGGGGCTATCTCTCTTTCCTAAGCTTGCTACTTCCTAAAAAGCCAATCCTTCTTTCTGGGAGCTGATGGGTAGAAGCAAGACTTGTCTCTAGACTTTCTCCTTTCACTAAGGTCACAATGGCCAGATGGGCCTTGAAAAAGACACTGTCGTTGCCATTGGACCAGAGCCAGGTTTCCCTCCTAACCTCTAGGTTCTTTCTCCTCACCCCGCTCACTGCCCTCCCCTCCCCACCTCATGCACTATGAGCAGAAGTTACAGTCAAATGCCTCAGTCAGCTGGGGTTGAAGTTTGACTCTTGCCCCAGAAGAACCTTTCTGTTACCAGCTCCATCCTGCCCAGTGTTCCTTAGGGAAATACCAGAGCTGTCATTGTCCTCTAAAATTTCCTGTTCTAGGGCAAATTTCCCTTCTTTCTCTAGGAAAAATCCTGTAGCCCTTCCATAATTATTGTTCCTTGAAAAAAACTGGAGAAAACCCTGGGAGAGGACCTATGGAGACCTCCCTTGTAACTGAAGGGGATTGGGTCTTGTGTGCTTGAGCCTATCAGAAAACAGGCAGAGTTGGCAACATAGCTTATGGATTGTCAGGGATGTGAGTTGGCATCTTCACTGTAATGTATGGTCTCAGAGACTTATCTATAGCATTAAGAGGATAAGTGACTTGCCCAAAGTCGCACAGCCAGGATTAGTCAAAGACTAGACTTGAACCACATCTTCCTGAGTTCACAGCCCTTTCCATAACAATACACTGCCCCTCAAGAGAGGGAGGAGGGCATTCTAGTCCCAAGAAACAACCTGAGCAAAGGCACATACTGTTGTGCAGAGGGAGAGTGCAATTATATAGTACAGTTGAAAGAGTGAATGGTGACTGGTGAGTCTTCAAGCTGGGTGTCACTGACATAAATCCTTATCTGTGATTTTCCATGATGTCCCTCTCCCTAGTTTAAAGGAATTGCTAAGCATGGGAATGAGAAGGAAGGAAAGAAAGAAAGAAGGAAGGAAAAAAGGGAAGAAGGGAGGGAAGGAGGAGGGAAGAAAGAGATACAAGCAGTGCTTTTGAAGAAAGATTCAGTGACTAGATGTGAGGTCATAAAGAAGTTAAAGATGTCCCTAAGTTTAAGGCAGCTAGGTCTAGTGAATAGAATGCTGGAGTTGGAGTCAGAAAGACCTGAGTTCAAATTCAGTCTCAGACACTTACTAACTGTGTGAGCATGGACAAATCATTTAATCAAATACTTTGGTATCTGCCTTCCTCAGTAACACCTACCTCTGAGAGCTGCTGTGAGTCTGAAATGATATAATATTAACACAACGCTTAGCAAAATGCTGTTCACTATAACACTTATATAAATGCTATCTCTCATTATTATTTCAAGCTTATAGTAGGAGAAAAATCATGAGAAGTCAGGCTCATATTTTACAAGTGACTGCATAAATCACTTGTCAGTGCAAATCTTTGTCTGTACACAAGCAAATTCAGGGAGCTTAATTGAAAAGTTGAATTTAAAATACAGTCTGATAGATCAGATCTCACATAATATATGACATTCAGCTTTGGATACCACATTTTAATAAGGATTGACAAACTACAGAACTTCCATAAAAGGGCCAACCAGCACTGTGGAGGATTGGAGGCCATACTAAATGAAGACCAGTTGAAGGAATTAGAAATGTTTAGGTCAGGAGTGGGAAACCTGTAGCCTCAAGGCCACATGTGGCCCTCTAGGTCCTCAAGTGCGGCCCTTTAACTGAATGCAAACTTCGATTCCTCAAAAAAAGGATTTGTTCAATGCAGTCTGGATTCGGTCAAAGGGCTGTCCTTGACTTAGAAGGCCATATGACCTCGAGGCTGCAGGTTTCCCATGCCTGGTTTAGGCTATTTAGGGAGGGTCACAATAGCTATTCCTTCTTTCCCTCCTTCCATCACTCCCTCCCTCCCCTCCTCTCTTCTTTGCTTCTTTGGTGAATATGAGTCTCCAACATACATTGATCCTTAGCAAACTCCCAAGTGCTATAGAAATGGGCAGCAACAATGATTATGCTAACATTAGTTGTGGGGACTCATGAAGTAGCCAGAATGAGAGGCTCATGCTTTTCTAAGATCTTCTGGTTTCTCACCTATCATTTCATCTGCATTAATTAACAATTTTGAAAAAAAATCCCTGCTCCCAAGTTTGTCCCACATACCTTTAGGGCAGGAGTGTGTAGTTGGTTGGGCTGGATGAACCATACTTTAGTTTTCCCATCTGAAAAGAAAAAAAGAGATATTATTAATAAATGAGTCCATCACAGTTGGAAACAGAAAATGCAATGTAAGTGCTAAAGAACTATCATAGTACATTAAAAATAAAGAACTCATTTTTATGCACACTAAGTAACATGCTCAAGAACATAGAATAAAAAATTTATTGTTAATGAGCTGGCCATATTTGCTTTTCTGTTTATGTTTATCTGATTGAAAAGAAAAGGGCTCAGCTTATCCCCCGAAGGAAATTTTCATTTCCGGAGATTTCAATGCTACATTTGAGCAAATGAAATAGAATTAACTGCAATTGGAATGATATAATCTGTTTTCACTGATAGGCTGAAAGGGCAAAGAATAATAAAGAAGCAGGCTTCTGAGCAGATTCCTCAATAATGTTTTTCCTTGATGGATGGGAAAGAAAAGATACTCAGTCCATTTTGAGACACAGACTGTACCTAAGGATATTTACTGTCCCCCTCAATGCACAGGCATGAGGTCCATTACCAAGAAGAGCTGTTGCACACCTGTACCTAGGAAAGCAACATGCTTTCAAGTCATATTTCCTCCTTGATTTGGCATTTTTATACCACCTTTCATCCAAATTGCAAAATTCAATAGTCAAAGACCAAAGCATCTCTTTGGAATCAAATAAGACTGTCTCTTTTGTGCCATCAAGCCACACAATACCTTCCAATTACTGGTACCCAATTTTCTTATTTGTGAATTTCAGGGAAAGCCAAATTCATCTTTTAAGATAGAGACTGAGAATCTGATTATTTCACAGAGATAATCCAAACTACATTAGAATTCTGGGCTCCAAGCAAAGAGGTGAGTTGTATCTTGTTTGAATGGACCATGATGGAAAGAAATGACTCCATTTTATTTTTTTCAAACAAAAGTCCTCTAATTCTAAGATGGAAAAAGGTAACTCTGTAATAAAAAAAGAGGGGGTGTTGGTGGCGATGGTAGTGGTAGTAATGTAATATAGAAGTAATTAGAAAAGATCACGGTTGAAAGGTGTTAATAGCTGCTCTTCTTAATGGAAGATACATTGTCTCTCTTTGACCTGATCTTTTACGCTATGGTATGTAGCAGAAGCAAATTGCTTGTTACAAAAGGCTAGAATGAAATTAATTTCTTATTGAACTCTCAGAGTGGTCTAAATATTTTCTTGTCTCTGGCAGCAGGGTTGGTTCCTGAGGTTTTCAGATTGAACTCTCTCCATAAGCCCAACGATTTTCTCTTGGGTTCCTAAACCAGCTTTTTAGATCATGCAGAGAAGGCTCTTTTTCAATTCCATCCCTCGTGGATGATTTTGAGGGATCATATTTCAGCTTCCAAGCAAAGTTAATAGAGGGCAAATGGAGTGAAAATACAAGGCTAGAAAGGATTATGGTGTCATGCTTTCTCATTTGCTTGGTGGAGTGCCCAGTGTAGCACCTTGTCCTTCGAAAATATACCAGGGGCCTTAACTGTTGGGGCCAGACTATTTGTAGATTGGAATTTGATGGTCAACATGGACCCCATCCAAGGGAACTTAATCCCTGAACAACCAAATGAAGTGATAACGGAGTTGCAGGGCATGGATCCTGAGAACAGGATTCCAGTGTATTTGGTAATTAGGATGACGATGATGGTGATGGCATAGCCCTTCAGGTTTCATGAAAGTTCCTAACTTTCACCACATCAGCAGAAATAAGGGTGCCCTAGATACACTTTATACGTAAGGTAAATATACTTTTGTGGTTGTTGCCTCCTCTGGCAATGAAAGACTGAAATGTGTAAAATGATTCTGAAACTGACTGCCAAATCTTCACTTCAGTGGGAAACCTGAAGATTCCTCAGTTGTGATTTGATATTTGTATGAGTAAAAACTATAAAAATGAGTAGTTTGGGGATTACCAGATGAGACACTACCTAGGAGAAAGGTTAAATGAAAGAGTGAATGGTTTGTTTGCTTAGTGTGCTAATTGGTCAGCTAGTGAAACAAGACATAGAACTGCAAAGTACTAAAAATTAGAGGGAAGTGGATGAAAGGAATAAGCATTTATTAAGGATGCCAGGTGCTGGGCTAGACATTTACTAATATTCTCTCCCTTGATTCTCACAACAAGTGAGGTTGTTAGCTGGAACTGGAAGTTAGCTGCTACTATGACTCCCATTTTACAGTTAAAGAAACTGAGGCAGACAGATGTTATGGCTTGTTCTGGTTATGTTTGAGGCCAGATTTGAACTTACATCTTCCTGATTGTAGGCCCTATGCTCTATCCCCTGTACCACCTACCTGCCTAGAGAGCTTGAATAAGGATTTCACAAAGTAATGCTGAGATCAAAGAACACACTATTTCTTTTTTGTCCTCATTCTTTTCTTACTCCCATTGAATAATGTCTCTAGAACTTCAAGTTAATGTGATCAAATGAGATAACAATTTTAAAGTACTTAGCACAATGTCTGGCCTATAGTGCTATATAAGTGTTAGCTATTATTAGTTTATTATGTGCCAGGTGTGTGCTGAGGTGAACTCAAGTCCTCAAGTGTCTCTATGATTTCATCAATGGAGAAGTTCCCTTTAATGATGCAGCATCCTGTATCAATTTTATTCATGTCCTGACATATGTTAATAATAATAAAATGTGCATCTATCCATCCAAAGTTCTCGAGGCTTTCCTTACTTTTCCCTCCATACGATGAGCATACTTGGACACAGGCTGGACACTGGGCTAGCCATGTGATCAGCCAATACTCTTTTTCAATCGTAATATTTCAATCAATGGCAACCTTTACTCTGGTTCTCTTTCATTGTTTTTTATAATGTATGGCAGCCTGCTCAGAGTCACTTGTTTCCTTTCCATTCTCCTCTAAGAGACAGTCTTGATTCTTTGGATTAATGTTCCAATGCATGAGACACTAATAAAATAAACGTATTAAAAAGATGGGCCTTTATTTCAGAGAGATGTTTGGAAGCAATTTTGCAGTTTTCTACATATAATCTCATCCACTCACTTGTTTCAGTTTAATTCTAGGTTCAACAAATCATCTACTTGTAACATGTGTCTAATATGCACATACTGAATGTGTCTTAGCATGAGCATACTAGAGGACACTTGTGAGACCCAGACCTGAAGAATTTTACTGTGGTAAATTTCAAGAAAGAGAGAGAGGCAGTGTAACAGGAGACTGACTGATATTGGCGTCAATGAGACCTCGTTCATCTCTTGCCTCTGCTTCTCCTGATTGTGTGACCTTGGTCAAGTTACTTAACTTCTTAGCAAATCACAAATAACTCCTAAGACTATATTTTTCTGCCTTGTGTTAGAGATTTTCATATATGGAGTTCCCCACACTGGTAAAGTCACAGGTCTGAACCCACTCCCCAAATTGAAAGTCACTGGTTTAGAAAAACAACAGCTTTTCCAAAAAAAATTGAAAAAAGTCAAATCAGAAGTTCCACCTTTACAATGTCATTACCTCTCTAAGTTATGTTGATCCTGCAAGTGGTTTTGACAAACTCTAAGAGAAAGTTTCAGCTTGGAGGTTTTATTTTGCCACTTTCAGATCTGTCTTCCTGTAGGGAGAAACACACACACTTACAAAAGTGTTCCAGTTATTGCTGAAGTGATTGGAGGCAAGTGGGCTAAATCTTGGACCCTCTTCTACTAAAGAAAGGTTAAATAATTGGTTTTGTAAAGAGAAGATGAAGGCATTTCATTGAGATAAGATGCTTTATTCAATGTGAGTCAATGAGTCATATGAAAAGCCTGGTAAATTTCTTCATCATAAACCAAAGCATAGCTTGAGATAAATTCTGGTAAGGTGAGTGTAATTAATTGTGACAGTGGTTGAGGATAGGGATGAATGATCTTCATTCAAACTGGGAATTTGAATTATAGGCTTTTGGGAACATTGGGAAAGTTATCAAGGAAACATCTGAGGAATATTTCTTGGAGCAATGGGTGCATTGGACTAAAGAAACAGTAGTGAAAACTTGTAGACAGGGAGAATAACTAAAATTATATATAGATTCAGAGATGAAAGGATTCTTAGAGGGCACCTGGTACAACCCTCTCATTTTATAGATGAATAAACTGAGGCCAAGAGAGGGTAAATGGATTATCTGTGGTTACCAAGCTACTGGAAAAAGGTGGGATATGAGCTCTTACTGAATGGTATTCTAGAGCCAGCTCAAATCAACTCAGACAAGTTGATAGTTAAATTTTCAGCGCCAACACTTCTGCTTCAAAAATTGGCCAACTCTACAAATTAGGACTTGATTTATTATCTTGATGAGTGTCAACACTTAAGAAAGTGATGAAGAAAATGTTAATAATGCAGATTATACCTAAAAATGTATTGGTTATACATTACTCACCTCCTCCCACAGCGGAGAGCCAATTGTTAAGCATTTGATAGCACACACCTATTTTACTGATTCCAAGTCCAATATTTTGTCCATTGCTATGCCACACTGACTCTAGTCTAGGGTAGCTTCAGGGTCTCACTTGGGGTAATAAGATTATGGAAGAAATAGATGTGAAGAATATAATAAAGGAGGACATATGCCAGTCTCGGTTATGCATAAGGTAGGACATAAGACAAATGACTCACATATAGGTGGTGTCAGTGACATGGCAATAAGAGAGTTGGGAGGACTGAAAAAATTGACAAAACAGTCGTGAGTTTTATCTTCCTATGGATCAATTAGCTTTGTTCTGTTAGCCATAGGCTGCCATTTTGTTTATGGGTACAAAAGGTCAAAAAGAGATGGAATATGAGAGTTGTGAGTAGACTGGTATAAATTCACCTTCATTACAAGAAACATTGTGCATATTGAAAGAATAGTTTCATCAGGTTAAAATTATCATATTGTGTGATATTTAGTTTAAATCTAATTTAAAAATTTGCATTTTATTAAACTACTGTTAAATTTAAACTAAATTTTAACTTATTTGACATCAACATGACCAATTAAACTTCTTTATTACATATTTAAATGTAAAATAATAAATTTAGATGAATAGTGCATAATAATTTTTGAGACATTTCCTTGAAGTCCATTTCAGGATTCTTGGTTTTTTCATTTATTCTCATTCACCTTTCATCTTAAAAGATATTAATTAATGTGTGATTCCTTATTCTGCATCTGTATTTTCCAGTATACAATATTTAATAAAGGTCTTTTCATATTTTTATATATATGTTGTATTTGTCAACCATAATTATATTATAGTACTCCATGGCATTAATTTACTACCATTTATTCACCTATTCCCCTATTTTTATATTCTTCATATTTACCTCAG
The DNA here is from genome assembly GCA_028658325.1 of Potorous gilbertii. Classification (NCBI taxonomy): domain Eukaryota; kingdom Metazoa; phylum Chordata; class Mammalia; order Diprotodontia; family Potoroidae; genus Potorous; species Potorous gilbertii. The sequence continues at coordinate 79,671 of JAQQSK010002742.1, read as the reverse complement.
TTTTCTCATCTATGAAATGAACTGGAGAAGGAAATGGCAGACCACTTCAGTATCTCTGCCAAGAAAACCCCAAATATGGTTCTGAAGAGCTGGATATGACTGAAAATGACTGCACAGCAATTAGATAGCTTTGATTTCTTCTGAAAACTCACTGTTTGTATATTTTGACCATTTATAAATTGCAGAATGGTTCTAATTTTTATAAATTTGATTCAGTTCTCTGTATATATTTGAGAAATGAGGCCTTTAGCAGAGAAACTTGCTGTAAAAATTTTTAATTCTTTCTTTGTTTCATTCTGGCTGCTTGTATTATTTTCTCCTTGATTTGGGGGCTATGGAATTTGTCTATAACATTTCTGAGAGATTTATTTTGGGATCTCTTTCAGGAGGTGATTGGTGAATTCTTTCAATTTCTATTTTATTATCTGATTTTAAGATACCAAGGCAGTTTTCCACAATTATTTCTTGAAACATGATGTCTGGGCTTCTTCTTTGGTCATGGCTTTCAGGCAGTTTAATAATTCTTAACTTATCTTTCCTCAATCTATTTTCCAGTTGTTCTTTCAATGAGATATTTCACATTTTCTTTTACTTTTTTCATTCTTTTGACTTAAAAATATTGTTTCTTGATGTTTAATGGAGTCATTAGCTTTTACTTGTCCAATTCTAATTTTTAAGGAATTACTTTTTTCAGTTAGCTTTGGTATTTTTTTCCCCACTTGGCCAGTTTTTTTTATTAAGGAATTCTTTCTTCGGTGAATTTTCATGCCCCTTTTACTATTTGACAAATTCTGTTTTTTAAGATGCTATTTTCTTCAACCCTTTTTTACCTTTTAAGGTATTTTTTTCCTCTCCATAATTTTCTAAAATCACTCTCATTTCTTTTTCCTATTTGTCCTCTACTACTCTAATATCTTTCTTTAACTTTTTGAGGAATTCTTGTTGTTCTTATGTCTAATTTGCATTTTTTTGTGAGAATTTGCTTATAGCTGCTATGAACCATGGAACACTGAACTAAAATCTTCAAATAACTGAAGTTGAACGTCATCCAAAAAGCAATGGAAGAGAACATTTAAAGGCTGCAGCATATTACAAACTGAAATGGACAGACCGAGAAATTCACAGGTAAGAATCAATTAGGAATTTCGAGAGCATCTTTATTAGTCAGTCTGGCGGCTGCCTCATGGGAAAACCCAGAGGAGACAGCCCCGAACTAAGGTGGGTGTGTGCATTTTAAGCATTTCAGGGCTTTTCAGTACAGCTTTGCGGTTTCTACAACAAACATAGTTCTGAAAGTGGTTGTCAGGGTGCTGCTAGGCAAGGGACCCCAACAGAAAGTAGGTACCAGGAAAGGGACCCAATCAGAGAATGGTTGTCAGGAAGGGGGTACCCAACAAAAAGTGGTTGTCAGGGAAGGGGGTGCCCAGCAGAAGGTAGTTGCCTGGCAAAGGAGTCTAACATGAACAGTTCTGGCAAGGGGGGCCCAATTGTTGCCATGCAAGGGGACTCAACAGGAGAATGGCTGTTAGCAACTCAACAGATATTTTCACAATCCAGGGAGGGGAGAAATAACATTTTGACAGGGGCCCAACAAAAGCCTGTTGCTAGGCAGGTTATCCAACCCTGCCCAGCAACCTAACAGATATCCCTCAACCTAGGGGCCCCAGAGAGGAATAATGTCCACTTCACAAACAAGGAATTATACAGGAGAAGGCTATAAAGGATATCAGTAAAAAAATATGGCAAGAAAATTTTAGACAAGAGTGAATTAATATATATAACTCATGTGCTCCATTGGTATCAGTATAAAGAGAAACCAGGGAGGTCCTAGAATCCTAGGGAACCCCTGTTACATTTTTATGGAAGCTAAGAACAAAAGTCACATTGGACAGAGTCTGATCCTTGAAAGGAATATTCTCATAGACTAAGATTTCAAATCTACTGAGTATTGAAGAATTGGAGTATTAGAACTGAATTTATAAAAAGTCATCTTTCCTCCACAATTGAATTAAATACTTTCTTCCATTTTTCCAAAAGCTATTATTATCCTTAAGGTTTAAATCTTCCATCAATCTAGAATTCAGTGGGACTTACAGTGTAAGATATTAGACTTCTTTTCACCAGATTTCCAACCAATTTTCCCAAGAGCATTTTTAGAAAGTAACTAGTCTTTTTCTTTTTCAAATATTCCAAAGGTTGGTGAAATTTTTTGTATACATTTTGTTGGATGTCTGATATAGATAGCTCTATAAGCTGGGCATGAAGACTGTAAAAGCAGGCACTTCAATATACACAGGAGGGTCTGCTCTCACAGGTTCTTAGAACTGCATTTCTAAAAGGAAAGACAACTTTCGAGGAGTCAACAATCACTTTAATCAAGCACATGTATTATGCACTTAGTTCAGGGGGAGAAGTCAGCACCCTGAACTTCAGAGAAAACACAGAGAAATCAAAATCAACAGACAGGGCTTACAACTGCCTGAGAGTTAGCCATACATACATCACAGATCAACAGACAGGTAACTGTCTGATCATACATACATAGTTACCAGAGAGAGAAGCACCAACATCTGGGTTTTGAAAACTAGGGATGAGTGTGAGTGTGGGAGGGGTGCTGCCTAGTGACTTCCCAGACACTTGTCTAGCATACAAAATTTCTTCCAAAAACTAAGTCCTAAAGTAAAACATCTCAGAGTCTTTATAAACTTTTCAGAGCCAAAGGGCATTACAACACTTGAGAACCAGTGCTTCGTTAACAAAAGATGTGGGCCTTCCTACAAATCTTCCCTAATCAAACTTCCCTTAATGGGCAAGCCTATTAATGGGTGAGGAAGATCTTCTTTAATCACATTAAAATAATTAACAATACAAGTACATATACTGTTTCTAGTTAAAGATTTGATTAATTCAATCAAAGGAAATCAGAGGCACTTGATTATACTAAAACAAAACAGCAAAAGATCCTACTGTTGCTTGCCATTACAAAGATACACATACACACACACACACACAATGCCAAAAATTGAGTTCAGAAGATTGAGATAACTCTTTGTCTAGGTCAAAGGTTTCCAACATGTAGTGTGTATACCTTGAGGGGACATATGAAAAGCTTGTCTAGGGTTATGGTAGTACTTAGTAAATAACTGCTTTTGACTGGTCCTGACTATTGCCCAGGAAAATCACCTGAGGAGACAGTTCAAAAATAGGTACAAGAATAAGCTGGATGAGAACTTTTGGAAGGCTAATGATTTCTATATTAAGAGGAACTTCTCATATCAGTGAAAGCATTGTTCTCCTATAGTATAAAGGGATGCTTTACCTATAAAAAATAAATCATGGCAAGAACAAACAAACAAGCAAACTTGGAGAAAGAGAAGTCAAAGATCTAAACTAAATTAACTCGGTTTGTTTATTGGACTCAAGAGTGTCCGCATGGTGTAATTGATAGAGAATCAGGAAGACTTGGGAAGACTTGACCCTTACTGGCTATGTGACCTTAGACAAGTCACTTAACCTCCCAGTGCTCCACCCAACCCTCAAAGACTCACTCGCAGAGCATATTGCCAATCTGCTTTAATAGAGGGAGTTGCCTTGGAAAGTTTCCTATACTGATGGAATTAGGTCCTGTCTGAAATGTATTAGAATTGAAGTGCAGCTATACTCTTAAATCTTCTCTGTACATTGAGAGAGGAAGACCCTCAAATACCCAATTATCCTCATGGCACCAAAATAAAAGAGAAATCCTCTTTTCATGAACCATGATTGTTTTGTTAGTCCAAGGTACCTCATACTTCAAATAAATCACTGCACAAGCCAGATGAGAGATCTGTTTCTGAGCATAATCACAAGGATTATGGATGACTTCCCTTTCTTGACACCTTTGTGTATGGTAGTAATAAATTCCCTGCTTACTTTTCATTCTTTCTGAAAACTTACTCCTAATTTTTCACTTTATCTTCTAAGAGTACACTTATGGTTTCCCTTCCCTTCCTTCTCTGCACTCACTTTCATAACTATCTCTTTACTACCCCCCAGCAAACTTCCATCCTCTGCCCCATTCCCCCAACACAATTATCTACCCTGCAAAGGCAGGCTTTGCTCTCTACCACTGTTAATAAAACTGAACGACTCTGAAAGTGTGGGGAGCAGCAGGCAGCCATAACCTGACCCTTGCTTTGTCACCTAACAGTGCGAATTGTGCCTGCCTCATTAAATAATTCAGTGATTTATCCACCACTTTAATACAAATGTAGGCAATCTTTTCAGAACTTCTATTGGGCAAATGCTACAAATGAAGAATGACTTTCCTTGCTTCATCAAATATTTAGGCCATTTCCTGGCTTGATGTAGCTGCCTGTCATCTTGACAGCAAATAGAGTGCTGTGGAGTGGTCGACATTTTCTTTCTTCCTAGTAAAGTAGCTGTAGAAAGACTCCTGTCATTTCCCTACTGAGAGCCTTTTGCAAAGGTGACAGGAGAGGGGCAGGGGGGAAGGAAGGCTTAAGGAAGTAAGCTAACTAGTCTAATTCCCAGAAAAAATTGGAGGTATTTTTCAAGGGGCATATTGCTTGTTACATCCTCCAGGTTTTGGGAGGCCATTTGTGGGGAAATTCACAACCATTTATTTAGGCTTTGAAATGCAGTCCCATTTACTTTGTAGACTTGAGAAAAATCACCAACTGTGCTTAAGAGTTTGAGAAAAGCAAAATGTAAACTCGTGTTATTATTTATAATAGGGATGACCTCAATAACTCTGTAAAAATCAAGGATTATGTTTCACAGGATCTCAGAGTTGGAATGGACCTCTGAGGTCATCTGTTCCAACCCATATCTGATCAAGAATGCCCTCTACAGAATCCTTAATCAGTGGTCATTCAGTCTTTATTTAAGATGCCTAGTGATCATTAAACACATAAATAAAATTAAAAACAAGTTTTATGAAAAAAACCAATAAAATACATAAAACATTATTAGCTAATTTGATTTTAAAAAGGAAAAAAAGAAAACCAAAAAATTAATAGGAAAAATGAAAAGGGTGAATGAACTACCAATAAAAATGAAATTAAAGAAATTATCAGCAAGCATTTTACCAAATCATATGCCAAAAAACTGACAATTTAAATGGAATAAATGAATATTTACAAAAATAAGTTACCCAGATTAACAGAAGAGAAAATCACATATTTAAATAACTCTATCCTAGAAAAAGAAATTGAACAAGCAATAAATGAGCTCCCTAAGAAAAATCGCTAGGACTAGATGGTTTAACAAGCAAATTCTACCAAACATTTAAAGAAAAATTAATTCTAATACTAAATAAACTATTCGTAAAATAAAGAAGTCCTCCAAATTCCTTCTATGACACAGTTATGGTTTTGATACCTAAATCAGGGAGAACAAAGACAGAAAAAGAAATGTATGGACCAATTTCCCTAATGAATACAGATGTAAAAGTCTTAAATAATATACCAGCTAGGAGATTACAGCAATATATCACAAAGACAAAATATACACAGTGACCAGGTAGGATTTAAACTAGGATTGCAGGGCTGATTCAACATTGGGAAATACTAGGAAATAAACACAATTGTCAGGACATATTAGGAAATAAACAAAATTGAACAAGTCAATAACCAAACAAAATCATAGGGTCATATCCATATGGTTACAAAATGCTTTTCACACAATTAAAGATAGATTTTAAAAATTGGAAAATATTAATTACTTCTGAGTAGGCCAAGTCAATGTAATAAAAATGACAATTCTACCTAAATTAATTTTCTTATTCAGGGCTATACCAATCAAACAACCAAAGAATTATTTTACTGAACTAGAAAAGATAATTACAAAATTCATCTGGAAAAATAAGAGATGAATATCAAGGAAATCAATGAAAAAATGTGAAGGAAAGCAGCCTAGTGATGCCAGATTTTAAACTATATTACAGAGTGGCAATCATCAAAACATTCTGGGACTGGCTAAGAGGATGCTCAATTACTGGAACAGATTAATTACACAATACCCAGCAATAAATAACTATAGTAATCTAGTTTTTGATAAACAAAAAATTCAAGCTTTGGGGGCAAGAACTCTATTTGACAAAAACTGCTGGGAAAATCAGAAAGCCGTCTGGCAGAAACTAGGTATAAACTAATATCTCTCACCATATACTTAGATAAGATCAAAATGGGTACATAGTTTAAACATAAAAGGTGATATAATAAGCAAATTAGGGAAACATGGAAAAAATAAACTGTCAGTTCTATGAATAAGGGAAGATTTTATGACTCAACAAGAGATAGAATAACAAGAGGTAAAACAAATAATTTTGATTACATGAAATTTAAAAAGTTTTATATAAGAAAACAAATTCAGCTAAGATTAAAAGGAAAACAAAAAGTTGGGGGAAAAGTTTTTATAGCAAGTTTCTCCAATAAAGCACACATTACTCAAATATATAAGGAACTGAGTCAAGTTCATAAAAATAAGACTCATTCCAAATGGTAATCAAAGATATACATTTTAATATAAAAATACTCTAAATCATTAATAATTAGAGAAATGCAAATTAAAACAACTCTGAGGGACCATCTCAAACCCATCAGTTTGACTAACATGACAGAAAAAGAAAATGAGAAATGCTGAAGACGTGAAAAAAAAATGTGTATTAATGAAGTGTTGGCGGAGCTGCAAACTGTACTATAATCAATTGTGAAAGACTTATCTACTCTGTTCAATGAAATGATTCATGACAATTCCAAAGGACTCCTGATGAAAATAACTATACACCTCCAGAGAGAGAATTAATGAATTTTTGAGTTTTTTTTGTTTTGTTTTGTTTTGTTTCCCATATGGCTAATATGGGAATGCATTTTGAATTACTTTACATGTATAATGGGTATCACGTTGCTTGCGTTCTCAATGGGTAGAGAAAGAGCTGGAAGGAGAGAATCTGACAATAAAAAAAGTTAAGATATAAAAATAACTAAGGGGAAAAAAAAATCTTTAAAAATAAATAAATAAAAGACTTCTAGGAAAGAGGAATTCAATGCTTATCAAGGCTACCTGTCTACTTTTTGATACCTCTAACTGGTAGGATGTCTTTATACTGACTCTAACTAAAATCCCACCCTCTACAGGAAGCCTTCCTCAACCCCTCTTAATTCCAGTGCTTTCTTTCTTTCAATTATTTCCTTTTAATCCTATATATAGTTTGCTTTGTATGTATTTGTTAAATGATATCTCCTCCATTAGATTATAAACTCCTTGACGACAAGGACAGTCTTTTGCCTCTTTTTATGCCCCCAGCACTTAACACAGTGACTGGCACATAGTAGGTACTTAATAAATGTTTATTGTTTGATTGACATAGCCATGAGTCAAGATCATTGAGACTTTTTTGAATTCTGGGTGTCATCCAATATGCTAGTTATCTCTCTTAGCCTGGTGATATCTACAGATCTCACAAACATGACTTCCATAGCTTCATCTAAATCATTGATAAAAATGTTGACCAGAAAAGGTACAAGGACACAACCTTCAGTCAACTGACTAAAGATCTCTCTCTATTTGACATTAAACCTTTAATGATTAGTCTTTGTTACCATTCAACCAATTTGAAATTCACCTAAATTTATTCCATAACTTCCCATGTATTACCAGTTCATTGATATAATGGGAGATTATCCCAAATGCTTCTTTACAAGCAGTAACCACCTTCTGAAGCAACTTTCTGTTTCAGTCTGTGGCTGATTTCCCACCCTGGGGAATTTCTGGCTTTTAAGTACCAAAGAAAGATGGAAGTATGTGGCATGAAAAAAGGAGTGGATTGTAAAAGGAATATGTCAGGGATAATTCTGGTACTTTCTGGTAGAACTTTTAAAAGTGACAGGTACAATACTTTATGATAGACTTTCTTTTGACTTTCTAGCCACATCAGCAATACATTGGAAAGAGATACAGAGAAAGAAGTTGGCTATGTGGGCAGCTTGGATCTATGGAGTAAGCATGTCTCAGTCTCACTGGGGCCAGCCTGCTGAAATATTGAACAGTCTGCTAGAGTACTGAACCAAACAGAACATTTGCCTAGTGTCTGGCGATGATTTGAGTGCCGTCTCTTTGGAGTAGCAAGATTGTGTAAGGAAATTATGGTAAGCCAAAAATGCAGCCTCCTCTTTGACCTTTGAGACCAAAAATGCTTGATAGCACTCTTCTACAAATTACTTTGGGTGCATCTGTTCCCATGATGAAAGTGAAGAATAGGATACAAAAAACAGGGTGAAAAAGTCTGAAATTAAGTCACTCTGGAGTCTACAATTACATTTTACTTATGATAGTATATGCATTTAGCCATTTAAACTAAGTGAAAGAAGTGTATGGGAATCTTAGTTGAAAAGGAAATACATTGGGGATGCAAGTGGTTTGGGAGCATGAGCAAAGAGAGTTAGGAATTATTTTTGGAAATTTTTCCCTCCTCCTAGACTATAAATAAGAAAATGGAGAGTTCAAAGGAATGTTGAGACAGCTGAAAGTTCTTTGTGCATGCACAGTTTGAAGTGAGCTAGTGTTGTTGTAGTTTCAAGTACCACTTTGTGGCTTGCACAGATATAGCAGTCCTCTTGCAGCTGTTCCAAGCCACATACCCAGTATAAGCAGTACTGTTCATCTGGGATCCAAACTGTTCCCATGAAAGGGCCAAAGTATCTCAAGCATAATTCTAGTGGGACATATGGCAGTGCAAGAGTTGCATCTGTCTATGGCATTCTCTTTGATACACAAGTCTAGTTGCCCTGTCAAAACAAAAAGGAGATAGTTGTAAAGCTCCTTACAAACCTTATATTATTACTAGATTCTCTTTGTTATTAGTGTTAAAAATTATTATATTATATACAAAAATACTCTAGTAACATTGTATATTATATTGTATGTTATGATTTATAATTATTATTTCACAAGTTTTTGAGGCCACCAATAACATTTCAGTTGTCACTTGCTCATTCACTCTTTTCAGTTGTGTCTGACTCTTCATGATCCATTTGGAGTTTTCTTGGAAAAGATATGGGGTGATTTGCCATTTCCTTCTCAAGCTTATTTTACAGATAAGGAAACTGAGGCAAACAGGGTAAAGTGATTTGCCCCAGCTATCATCCCTACTCAATCTCCCCCTGTCATTGGCAGCTTTCTTAATGCCTACAGACATACTCACATCTCCCCTCTTCTCACAAAAAGCTCACTTGATTTCTTCTTTATCTCTAGTTATTTTTGTGTAATCTCTCCTCCTTTTTGTAGTTAAATCTCCTTGGGAGGGCCATATGCAATTGCTACCTCTACTTCCCTTTCTTTCTCTCTTTCTTCTTAATTCTCTGCAATGTGGTATTTGACCTCATCTGAAAACCAATGTTATCAATAATCTCCTAATTGCCCATTCCAAAGATTAAGGTGGGAAAAAAACCCAACAGAACAAGAAGCACTCATTTTGGACTTCTTTGGCTCTGCCATCATGCCCCCTCACCAGTATCTCCTCACACCCCCATCCTCATCTCCACTCCCACCCCATGTACTTTTCTGCTTTCTTTTGTGTGTTGTCTTTCCTCATTAGATTGTAAGTTCTTTGAGGACTATTGCTTGTTTGTTTGCTTGTTTTGTTTGTTTTCCCTGTACCCCTCAAACTTAACATAGTGTCTGGAACCTTGTAAGCTCTTAATAAATGTCTATTGACTACTTATTGATCTTGCAACTTTCCACATACTCTGCAATCCATTAACATTAGCATTGTCACTGTTTCTCCCACAAGACGCTACTTCTCTTATCTTAGGGAATTTTCACTGCTCCCACTTCTAGGTACTCCTCGATACCCCCAGGTATCCCTTATGCCTACAGTCCTCTTATGCCTCATCTCTGCCTCCTAACTTCCCTGATCTCCTTCAAGTCCCAGTCAAATCTCACCTTCTAGAAGACTTTCCTGATCCCCCTTAACACCAGTGCCTTCTTTCATAGGGGCAGCTAGGTGGCACAGTGGATAGAGCATCCAATTTAAAGTCAGGAAGACCTGAATTCAAATCCAGTCTCAGATATTTTTCAGCTGTGCTACCCTGGCAAGTCACTTAACCCTGCTTGCCTCAGTTATCTCATCTGTACAATGAGCTGGAGAAGGAAATGGCAAACCACTCCAGCATCTTTGCTAAAAAAAAAACCAAACAGGGTCATGAAGAGTCGGACACGACTGAACAACAACAAATGCTTATTTATATGTTATTGTTTCCATGCTGTCTCCCTCATTAGATGGTCATCTCCTTAGATCAACTAGTCAGTAAACATTTATTAGATGTCTACTATGTACCAAGCATTGTGGCAAGTACTGGAGATACATAAAAAGGCAAAAATCAGTCCCTTCCCTCAAGGACCTCATAATCTAATAGAGGAGAGGAAAGGGGGTGCATTTTTTAAAAATTGTCTTTCTTTGTATTCCCAGTATCTAACATGTAGTAGGCACTTAGTGAATGCTTACTGAGTGAATAACCTCAGTTTTTTCCAGGCTTTGGTGATCTTGACTATTCAGTTACATCCACACTAATCTTTTTGCATCCATCTTCAGTTATCTTCCCTTGGCTTCCACCTTCAATACATCTTTTAAAAAATATGTCCCATTTGGTGAGTTCTTTATGAAACCATCTTTGTCTTCTTAGGCAATTTTACCATTTCCTCCCTATTAGAATATTTCTGTGCCTTTGGCATTTCTTTTTCTTGAGATCTCTATTTCTCTTTAGCTATTTTATCTGTAGAAGTTTTAGGCTGTTCCTCTCCCTGAGTCCTTTGAAATTGGTCTTCCAAAAGTCTAAGATATTCATCACATTATGTTTGACTTTCCTGTCCTCTAACATGAACTTTATGTGAGATTGCTTGTTAAGGTTATTTTCACATCAGGCAACAGTTCTTTACTGATCAGAATCAGATGCAAACTGATTCCTCTTGCTACTCCATTTTTTTAAATAAAATTTTACTGATACCTTTTGTTTTTACATCACCTATATTTCCCAATGTGTTCTTCCTCTTCTCCCTCTCAGAGAGCAATTTTTTATGAAAAAGAAGGAAGAAAAGATCATGAAAACTAATCAACATACTGAAAAAGTCTGACTTTATATGTACTATTGCATGCCCATAGTCCTTCATTTCTGTAAAGGTGGAGAGGTGCCTTCTTATATTTCTTCTTTGGGGCCAAGCTTCATAATTATCACTTCACAACATTCAGTTTCAATGATTTTGTTGGTTTTTTCCATTCATGTAGTTGTGGTCATTGTACATACACATTGTTGTAGTTGTTGAATACATTGTTTTCTTGATTCTGTTTACTTCAATTTGCATCAATTCATATTAATCTACTCATGCCTCTTCATATTAGTCATATTTATAATTTCTTGCAGCACAGTAAGAATTATTACATTCACATCCTACAATTTATTTAACCATTCTCTATTCAATGAGCATTCAGTTCTTGTCTATTGTAAAAAAGTGTTACTTGGAGAAGTAGATACAGTGCTGCATGTGGAATCAAGAACACATGAGTTCAAAGCTAGCCTTAGAGATTTACTAATTATGTTACCTGGGTAAGTCCCTTAGCCCTTCTCAGTCTCAATTTCCTCAATTGCAAAATGGGGTTTAATGTGAGGATCAAATGAGATATGAGATAATATTTGTGCAATGTTTTTCAAACTATAAAGTGTTATATTTGATAGCTATTATTATTTTTACATGAGTATCTAATAAATATACAATATTACTCCACTGTGTCCTTTATCTAGTCTTCTCCTTTTGAATAAGGTCACATGAGTCCCATCCTTGCAAGGCTTAGCGATAACTATGAAATCAGCAAATTTGCCTGCTTGCTTTGGGACTGTGGTTTGCCTTGTCTTTACGGCATTTGTGTAAAGACATCTAAGATCAAGGATTTTATTGCTGACTCTCCTTAGTAACTGTCTCTTGTGAATTATTAGTCCTCTCTAGGTCTCCTCTTCTACCAAAATCCCTTCAGTTTGTTCTTTTATAGCTGAATAACCACTTAATGATTATTTATTGGCCCCTGATGACTTAGAGTAAATTCTCTGAGCCATCATTCTCTTTTGGCCAGAAACCTTGAGGGTTTTCCCTCCCACTTTGATTTTTTTTTTTTAACTAAAGGGGTCATTCCCTTAACTCACTTCTTAAAGAGGCTTATTCACTGAATGGGATTTGCCTCAGTCGAAGTGAGAACTTGGAAAGACCTTAGCTTAAAAAGAAGGTCTCCCAACTGCATCCTGGGCCATCTTCAGTTTTCTTGATCTATGTTTGGCCACTGTACCCAGATGCTCGGAAGGAGAAATTGAGACTGGTGACTTTGCACAGCCCTCCTTCACTTAAATCCAATTCACATGTAGGGGCAGCTAGGTGATGTAGTAGATAGAGCACCAGTGCAAGAGTCAGGAGGACCTGAGTTCAAATCTCACCTCAGACACTTGACACTCACCAGCTGTGTGACCTTGGGCAAGTCACTTAATCCCAATTGCTTCATCCTGGGTCATCTCCAGGCATCCTGATGAATATCTGGTCATTGAATTCAGATGGCTCTGGAGGACAAGTGAGGCTGGTGACCTGCACAGCCCTCCCTCACTCAAAACAAAATCAAGTGTCATCATTTCTCTGATGGCATGGTCTTCTTCAGCAATGAAGGACGAACATGTGATTCACTTACAAATCATGATAACATCTTCCTGATATCATGGTCCTCTTCAAGAACAAAGGATAAACCACAACTTACAGCTGAAGCAGTGGGACCCACAGACTTGAGTGCTAGATAATTGTATTTCTCTGGGACCATCCAACTTGGCCATTTGTAGAATCTATAATTTACAAAGAGATTTCTGAACACATACCAGTGCTCATTCATTCATTCTGGGAATTCTAGCTGTCAATGGCTGCTGCCTCTGGAGATACTTGTCAGATATCCCAACCTACATTTTCAGGGGTAGCTGCTACATTTTCAGGGGTAGCTGCATCATTGCATTGGAGATCAAGAGAACCCATTCAAGCTCGTTAACTTTTCTTGTAAATCATAACCCTTTCAAGAAGTTGTTCCTACTGATGATAGTAATGATATTTCTACCTTAGACTTGGAGAGTATTTTTTTAACTTTCCAACCTGCTTTCATATCTATCCAATTTCATAATCATAAGTTTTTAAAAAACGTATGAGGTAAGTGCTTACTTATGATTCTAATTCTCCTATTGAAACCAATAAAATTTCTATCAATTTATATCAATTTCTAGAAAAAAGGAATAGAACAAGCTTTTTTTAGTTTAAATATTTTATTTTTTCCAATTACATGTAAAAACACAGTTTTAATCTTCATTTTTACAATATTGAGATATAATTTCTCTTCCACCTTCCTTTTCCTTCCCTTCTCCCCACACTGAGAAAACAAGCAATTTGATACAGGTTATATATGTATAGCCATGCAAAACATATTTTCATATTAGTCATGTTGTGAAAAAAAGACAAAAAACAACAAGAAAAATTAAAAAGTTACAAAAATCAAAGAATATACTTCAATCTGCATTCAGATTCCACCAGTTTTTTCTAATGCATTTTTCATTGTAACTCCTTCAGAACTGCCTTGGATCTTTATATTGTTGAGAATAACTGAATCATTCTCATTATACAGTATTGCTATAATTGTGTACAGTGTTCTCCTGGTTTTGCTCACTTCACTTTGCATTAGTTTAAGTCTTTCCAGGTTTTTCTGAAAGTATCCTGCTCTTCATTTCTTATAGCACAGTAATATTCCATCAAAATTATATACCACAGCTTGTTCAGTCATTTCCCAGTTGATGAATATTCCTTCAACTTCTAATTCTTTACCATCACGCAAAGAGCTACTGTAAATATTTTTGTACATACGGGTCTTTTTCTTTTATTTTTCTCTTTTTGAGATCTAGTAGTGGCATTTCTGGGTCAAAGGGAAAGTAGTTTTATAGCCCTTTGGGCATCTTTTCAAATTGCTGTCCAGAATGGTTGGAATAGGGGAACAAACATTTATTAAACACGTACTATGTACCAGGCATAAGCACTTTTACAAACATTATCTCATTTGAAGCTCACAACAACTGTGAGAGGTATTATCACTGCCCCCATTTACAGTTGAGAGAACTCATTTTAATTTTAATAACTAATTTTAAGCAAAGGTTAAGTGACTTGCCCAGGGTCACACAACTAGTAAATGTCTGAGGCAGGATTTGAACTTGTCTTCCTCATCACACTCTATCCATTGTATCACTCAATTTATTCTTAAAACTCAATGTACTGAATATTAATTCAGTGTTTCCTTTCATCTGTTTTAGCCTCTCCATTGCAATACTGTGTTTTAACCTCTGGTCAGTTCTTTTCCTGACTCATATATTGTTTGGCCTTGGAATCAGAAAGACCTGGGTCCAAGTCTTGATTTTGACACATACTGTCTGTTTGACCATGGGTAAGTCAAATAATCACTCAATTCTTTAATCAAGAAAACATCATTTACTGAGGATTTGCTTATTTTTATCAGTGAAGGTAATTTTCACTACAGGAACTCCTTTCATAGGTTGTGGGTAGGATAGGGAGGCTTCTGTGTCATTATACCAGTCTTTAACCCTAGAATAGTGGTGGGAATGGGGGATTGTTCTTTTTTCTCCAGGCTTTTAATAACTCCCCATAAACCTATGCTTTTTCTAGGTTGTGCTTAATTGTTATTTTTTTCTCCCCTAATATTGGCCAATTGCTTCTAAAGTTCTACAGAACAAATGGACATCAAAACATTGCTATGTCTGTCTGTCTTCTCACTCCTTTCCTTTAGATCAGGGATCTGTCTCTTGGTCTGTAATATTTTGTTGACTTTAACTAGTAGTTCAGCATGTAAACCATGAACTATCCAATGTCCACCATTGTTTTAATTATTCCTTTACTTGGAAGTCCACAAGACAACTTTGTTCCTTTAGAATCTAGTTCTATTTCCTGTGGCTTCTAAAATATTATTCATTCTGTTGTGTCTGACTCTTCAAGTCCTTGTGGACCACAGTGTGCTAGTACTTTCCATGGGGTTTTCTTGACAAAGATACTGGAATGGTTTTCCATTTCCTTCTCTGATGGTTTAAGACAAACGGATTAAGTGACTAGCCCAGGATCATATAACTAATAAGTGTCTGAGGCTATATTTGAATTCAGATCTTCCTGACTGCAGGCCCAGCTCTCTATCCATTGAGTCACCTAGCTGCCTCTAAAATAGTATAGAGTTTTCCTATTTGACAGATGAAGAAACTGAAGTCCAGAGCAGTTAAGTGACTTGCCAAAGTGAGATAATATTTGTAAGGCACTTAATAAACGTGTGTTGCCTTCCCCTATCTCCCACACAGATTTTAAGCATCAGTCAGTGCTAGTAGAGGAATCTAAGTTTCCTGATAAATAACATTAATATGATTTCTACAACTATCATGCAGCCTCCAGATTATATACACCCCCCTTTAAGCCTTTGGACTTTATGTGCTATTCTGTCAGTTTCACCATAAATCTATTTTTAGGTTGCTCCCAAAAGAAGATATAGTACAATAGAAAGAGTGTTGAATCAGGAGTCAAAGGACTTGCATTCAAATCATGATTCTTCTACTTTGTATATGATCTTGGATACACCGCTTTCCGCCTCTGGAGACTTCAGTTTCCTAATCTGTCAAATGAAGGATTTAGACTCAGTGATCTTTAACGTCTGGTCCAGCCCTAAATCTGTGGTTGTGTGAATTTCAAGAGTATTTTTCTTTCAGTGACTCACCTCTTTCCTAGGCATAATGCAATGCAGGATACACAAATGTTGTCTTCTTCCATGAAGAGGACACACAAAAATAGAGGTGAAAAATAATTTTACGTTGGTCCCCTTCCTCCAGAGGCAGCTACACAAGTAGTGTTCTGATTAGTTTTACCCTGTTTTTCCCCAGGGCCATACAGAAAGATTCTTTCTGCAGGATCACACACCTTGTTGGTTGCTGCCATTCATCACAGATGTACAAGAAAACTGGCACAAGGGATTGCTTGCTCCATTTTTCTACCAACAATATCCAACTTCTCCTCCCCTGAGCTTACTTTTCCCTTCTTTTATTTAGTTGGATAGAATTGCTTATTGAATTGACTAGAATTTAAGTTCACCAAAAAGTTATTGTTGCTTGTTTATGACATGTTACTGTACCTTGTCCTCATGTTCTCTGCTATTCTTGCCAAGATTTACAGAGGTATTCTTGCAAAAATCTCATAATCATTGTGTAGTGTTATAGCCTTCTGTTTCTAATATATTTCTTTTTATCTTTTTAAAAAATATACCATTAGGAGCAATCTCTGCTTCATTGTGCTAGTTGTATGGAATCAGGGTACAAAAACACTCTCACTAGGGCAGATGATGTGCCAAAAAAGATTAAAAGACCCTCCGTAATTCAATGTGCTCCTCCGCATCCCTTGTTTCCCAGCTTTAATTAACTCTATTTTCCTCTCACTCTACTAGTCCAGCCAAACTGGACCATTCACTTTTGTACCTCTTTGCCTGTGATCTTGCCTTGTGCTTGGATGGACCTCATTGATAGCTACTATTCCCATTAAAATCCTACCAAGTCTCCTCTGATTGCTTTAGTTGGATTTTTTTTACCATCTCAAAACATCACAAAGGACTGTATTATTTTTATGTGTTTATAATATTCCATTTTGCTCTGTAGTTAATTGCAATTGTGTCATAATCCTCTATTAGACTGTAATATCCATGAGAGTAGTGACTCTTTTTTTATCTTGCCTACCATATGACAAACCACTCCAGTATCTCTGCCAAGAGAACCCCAAATGGGGTCACAAAGATTGAACATGACTGAAACAACTGAAAAACAACAAACTACCTCCAAGGCTCTGCATATAGTTGATATTTAAGATAAGTAATTAAACTGAATTGAAGAAGTTCATGTTGAATGGGATAAATGTAAAAGCCCAATCTTTCTTGAGTATTTCCAAAGATCCATTCACCAATACAGATATCAACCCATCCACATCTTTTCAGGCTGTTTAATTCTTAGCCATGTCTTTCCATAAATCCTCCATACAATATCTACAACCCTCCCCCAAAACTGAAATGCCCTTCTCTGGTTCTTTTAATATTTTGTAAATACCATTGTAGCACTCAAGCTTTCCCTCTCTTGACCTTAATTCTGATTACATGATTAGACCCACCTTCTTTTTATGTTGTGTATATCCTTGATAGTGCCTTCCTTTTGCTGTAGTTTTTCTCTTTTTTTTTGGCGGGGGGGGGGGGGCGGGAGGGAGAAGGAGGTAATTGAGGTTAAGTGACTTGCTCCAGATCACACAGCTAGAAAGTATCAGGTCACATTTGAACTCAGGTGCTCCTGACTCTAGAACCAGTTCATCTGGATGATGCCTTTCAAACCATTTCTGTGCAAAGAATTGTGGATAACATGATTCCACCTATATATGCCTTTCATGAATCTTTCTATCTACATTTAGATCATTTGAAATTTTTATTCCTTGTAGATTATATCACATACCACTGAGAGAATATGGTTATTTTTTAAATGGATTCATGACAATGAGCATTTTGGGATCTTTGAAGCTTCTGTTCCATTTCTATGTGCAACCTGGCCTAATTCCTTCTTTCTATTACATCCATGCCCAAATCACTGTAGATCTGCTATACCTCTCTAAGTTATACTCTAATACGGACCACCTGAACAGCTGGAGGTTATAATATAGACAATATGCATTTTTATATTTTTTTCAATGTGAATGACTAGTCTGACCCCTTCTGAAAATAGAAGAGATTTGCACATAAATTTTAAAAACCCAGTGCATAAGTATAGGATGATGGAGACCTGGTTTAACCACAGTTGGCATGAAAAGCCTTAGGGGTTTTAGGAGATTGTCAGTCCTATATGAATCAGCAGAGTTATGATAAAATTATATAATATTATTATATTATACATAATATTATACAATATAAAATTATATAAAATTTATATAATCTTTGGCTGCATCAATAATAATCACGGTTAGCATTTATATAATGCTATCAGGTTTGCAGAGCACGTGACATGTATTATCTCGTTTGGTCTTCACAGTAACATTGGCAGGTGAGTGCTAGTATCCCCATTTGATGGATGAGAAACTGAGACAGAGGTTAAATAAATTGGTCAAGGTCACACAGATGGTGTCTGAAGCTGGATTTGAACTCAGGTCTTCCTGACTCCAGGTGCTGTGTTCTAGCTACTCTATCACCTAGCCTCTATATAATAAAAGTAGAGAGTCCTAAGTAATGGAGATACCCCTAGTCCTGTGGTGCTTTTTCTTTCCTTATCTTAGGTGAATGAGTCATCTGAGATGGGAGCATCCTGGTGACTGGTAAGAGTAGGAGATCTGGTTCCTTAGCAGGAGATTTATCAAATAATCCAAGGATATAATGACAACTGAAATCCCAGGGAAAGCCATCAGCAACAGTGGATCTAGTAAAGAACCAACCCTGAAAAGAGACTTGTCCAACCCCAGCCTGGCAAGGAGCCAGCATAGCTGAGCTAGGAAGTGACTTGTCCATTAGCTACACTATACCCAGAAGTGAATTTGGTGTACTCTGAAGGGAGAAAAGGACTTCTAGGACCAGCAAGTATCCTTCAGCCACACACATGTGTATTTCAGTACCTTCCTGTTTCAAAATAACCCACTCTCTCTGGGGATCTTGTGTTCAGGTAGGAGTGTACTCTGTATTGGGGTGGGAGTTAGAGGGGAGATCTGGATAACACTCACTTTAAATTTGTGTCCATCATTTACCAGTAGCTGATTAGATGTATAGAAGCAGGGTGAACAGGGAGAATGTTATTATACTGAGTCTTTATAATACCTTCTCAGTAGACGTCCTTTTATAAAAGCTCACTGATGTTAATTCATTCAATTTTATTGGAGCACATATCAGATGGGGGCTCATGGGTAATCATTTTCAAATCATCAACTCCTCAAAGTTACCCTTAGAATCCCAAGGAACAATAGCCAGTCAGTCTTCGAGAACCCAAACTGCTAGGGCTTATGGGAATCGGGATAGTAAGGCAGATCTGTGCTGTGTAAGTATTTACACAACAAAGACAAAAAGAATATAGGTGATTTTGATAGTGAGGACACTACAGTGCCCTTTCGATAGTGGGGGCATCAGGAAAGGCTTTATGTAGAAAGTGTCACTTGAGCTGAGTCTTGAAGGAAACCAGAGATTCTGAGATGTGGAGGGGAGGAGAGTGTACATTCCAGGCATGAGGGACAGCCAACGAAAAGGCTTGGAGTGTCATGAGTGTAGAAATTAGATTTGAATGGGGAGGGCTTGAAGTAGGAAGAGCAAATGGAACTTAATGGAAGATTACTACAATAATATAGGAAAACAGTTCTCCAAGTGTGGTTCAGGGAATCCATGAGTATTTTCATAACAATATTAAGATTCATAACAATATTATCAAAACATTATTAGGATAAGATCATTTTATTTCTAATAGGGTAAATATTGATAGATAAAATCCACATGAACAAATTCTTTGGTGAGTCCTTCATAATGACACTTTTAAAAGCGTAAAGGGCTCCTGAGACTAAAAAAAAATTGAAAACCACAAATAGCCTAGGCTATTCCAATAGCCTTTGGATTTGTCTCCCTGACTCAAATGCCTCTCTCCTACAAGTGGATAAGCCATGCCTCCCTTCTTGCAGATGAGAAAACTGAATCTTGAGAATGGAGAAGTGGAGTGGCTCCACAAAGACTCCAAGGCTTATTAGTGATAGAGTTAAACTGGTATCTTACTCCCATTTCAATGGGATCTTTCCAATGGCTGCTTCTCAAGGGTAGTCCACAAGTGTGCTTCGTATGTTTCTGTAGTACATGGAAATTAAGATACCTCTACCCTGTCCTAGAAGTTGTTAACAAGAAGCCATAATATTGTTTACAGAACTCTTTTAGATCATTAGAAATTTCCTTATAATAGAGTTTAGTGTTTTAGAGTAGTGAGTAAAACAAACAAATGAAAAACCCCCAACAACCAAAAAATCTAAACTTAAAAAAAAACTCCAAAAACAAGCCAGTACAGAACCCTTGACAGTGTTAGAGATAATTTCCTTTCACACCAGAAATTATCACCCAAATGCCATTCATTATCATTCCTTGTGTGGCCTGCTCTGCCGATGTGCTCTGGATTAGGGTTGAGTGGCTAATGAAAGGCTTGGTACAAAATCCAGCTGTCCCCAAAAGGTTCAGCTTACCAGAGACCCTGTAGAACTGTGATGAGCCATACAAATAATTTTAAAGGTGCTAAAGGGTTGTTACCATGTCCAGGCTGCATTGTAGAACTGTCAGAAGCTAGGAAGTAGCATGCAAGTGTCTGTAGCAAACTGGTGTCCAGGGAAGAGCAACCCATATTATGACTCAGTTCCTTTGCTACAAGTGCGTGTGACCTTGAATGCAACATATGATGAGATGAAATAAGGCATTTTCCTCTCAATCTTTTCTATCTTCCTCTTTCAATCTCCATTCCTGATATTTCCTTTCCTTTGTAATCCCTCTCCATAGTAAAGAGAAAAGAATGAAGGGAGAGGGGAAAAGGAAGGTGAAGATGGTGGGTGGTATATTTTGAAAATGATTGTAATCCATTCAGAAATGGAAAGAATATAAAGAAGGGCAGTTAGGTGGTACAGTGCATAGAGCATTGGGTTTGGAGTTAGGAAGACCTGAGTTCAAATTTAGCTTCAGATACTTCCTAGCTGTATGACTCTTAAGTCACTTAACCTCATCTGCCTCAGTTTCCTCATCTTTAAAATGAGATGGAGAAGGAAATGGTAAACCTTTCCAGTATCTTTGCAAGAAAACCCTAAATGAGGTTACAAAGAGTTGGACTGAACAGCAAAAAGGGAACTAAAATGTTAGGATGATAGGTAAAACCTAGAATGATCTTTACTCAAACCCACCTCCCCAAGTTCTGGGTTTATATATTCAACATCAGATTTTGACCTGAGATTACATATTTTTGGTCTAATCTTGAGGCACTTGTGATGGCAACCAAAATAGGATCTTTTACTGTTTTTTGTTTTAGCATAATCAAGTGCCTGATTGAATCTTGCCTTTATCAATCAAGAGTCTTTATTAGGAGTAAAATACAGAAATAAGGGTTTCTTTAATTAGAACCAGTATATGTATTTGTATTGTTAATGTGATTAAAGGTCTTCCTACCCATCAATGGACCTGTCCATGAAGGGGAGTTTGATTAGGGAAGATTTGCAGGAAAACCCACAGCTTTTGTTAATGAAGCACTGTTTCTCAAGGGTTGGGATGTCCTCTGGCTTTAAAAAAGGTATAAATACTCTGAGGGTGAGGTTTTATTTTGGGACTTAGTTTTGGTAAGAAGGTTTGAGTGGCAGATGAGGACTCTGGGAAGCCTCTAAGGAGTCCCCAGACTTTGAGAATCCAGATGTTGTGCTTCCCTCTCTGGTAACTGGTCAGACAGCTGTATCTGTCTGTTGAATTATGGTCAGGAAGAGGAAGCCATGTCTGTTGATTACTTTGGGACTTAGTGATTGGAAGTGTTTATTTGGCTAGACAAGGGCTCTGGGAAGCAGACAAAGTATCCCCTGGTTTTGAGAACTCACATGTTGTGTTTCCCTCTCTGGTAACTATGGTCAGGCAGTTGGGATCCAATTGTCTATTGAATTCAGGCAGAGGAAGCCATGTCTGTTGATCTTTTGATTTCTCTGTATTTTCTTTGAAATTCAGGGTGCTGACTCCCTGAAGTAATTGAATGATATATATGCTTGGTTAAAGGAATGATCCATGTGCTTGATTAAAGTATTGTTAACCTCTTGAAAGTTGGTTTCCTTTTATGAATGCAAATCTAAAAACTTGTGATAGAAACCACCCCCCCCCCCATTCTCCTGTGTATGTTGAGGTGTATATGGTTGCAGCACTCCACAAATCACCTTTTCTTTGACTTTTTATATCCCCACCCAAAATTTGCTCAGTGAAAATCTCTGATTAATACTTCTCCTTTAAGGTTACCATTTATAGCTGGGGAGGGGTGGGATTACTTCCCATCACTGTATCTGCTGTGTGGCAGTCCAATCTATTCTCAGGGCTGAGGTTTCTTAATTCAGCTTTGCGAATAACTATATTTCAATAAAATTAGTTTTATTTGTAATCTTTTATATTTTATTTTTATGTATTAAGAAACATTATTCTGCGAATCAGTCCATAGGCTTCACTAAATTCCCAAAGGGATCCACGACACACACAAAAAAAATGATTAAGAATAATACTTGTTCTATAGGGAGATGCTTTTAAACGTTCAAAACAAAGGCTCACCACACATTAAACTCATCAAGTGGATCGGGGACTCAGCCCCCTGAAATGTAATCATGATTATTAGATCTGGAAAAGACCCCGAGGAGCACTTACTCCAAATCCCCTTTTTGGCAATTAGGAAAGTAAGGCCATGTTCCACCTGGTCCCACTCCACCATTTCTCTATGATCAAAAGTGGGAAAAAATTCCATGGTTGCCATTTTCAAGCAACTTCTTTTTGTCATTTTTTCTCATTTGGTTTCATCTTCTCAGCTGTTCCATTCTAGTTCAGTCATTCATCACTACATAATTTCCCCAATTAACCACTGACACAAAGCTGACAAATCTCCTTCTGGAAGAGAAACTTCATGCTAGGATTACAGTTAGGCCCTATCAAACAGTAACATTTTGTTTTATTTAACTTAAAACTAAAAGATTTCATTAGCTCCTTTATAATTGAGACACATAATTGATTTATCTCCCATGGCTCCTGGCTTTGTTTTCAATCCGTGTTAGTTCCGCTGTATAGTTTCCCATGGGACAGCACTCTGTTTTCCCCACTGGAAGCTCTTCCTTCCATGCTTTTCCAACAAAATCACTTTGTAGGAAATTATATACAAGGCCTCCATAGTAACCGATAGTCTGTGTTTTCTATATTTATTTTGCACTCACCAAAACTATATCTTGACTATAAAGCTCAACATTAGGCATATAGAAGTCATGTCAACCTTGTTAGTCTGTTCTTACCTTGTTTAAATTCATTTAAATCTGGAGTTACCAGATGGTATGGTCCAAGGACCTTGTGACAAAATAGAATAGGGTTATTCTGAAACTGGGAGCTAATGAAAAACACCTCAAAGAATCTGAAGTTTATCCTACAGGATATGCAGAATTTATAATAGAATTCTATAGTTCCTAAGGAATAAATTAAATTGCATTGTAATATCAAAAAATTTAAAGCTAGAAGGGGCCTTCAAAGTCACCTAGTTCAACCCAATAATTTTTACACATGAGAACACAGTCTTGGAAATATTAAGTGGTTTTTACCAGGGTCACATATCTTGTCAGTGACACATCTAGGACTGAAATCCAGGTGTCCTGCTTGCAAGGCCAGTGTTATTTCTATTGTACCAAGAAGAAAAAGGAAGCTTTTTTTGAGGGGGTAAAGTGGGGAGGGAAGGGACACATACAGAGAGAGACACACAGGAAAAGAGAGATGGGGGGAAGGGGACAAGGAGGAAGAGGGAAAGGGAGAGAGAACATACAGAAATTGGAAAGAAAATTCAATAATTGATGAAAGCCTCAGAACAGCATGGGATAGCCAGAAAGGGAGAATATTGATGGACCAAAAGCAAATTAACAAAAAAAGACTTGACAATAGGGAGTATTTAGTAATGAAATTGATTCTAGAAGACAAACAGGGGCTAGTTAATCAAGAGGAATTAGTCAAAGAAGTGCTGAGAGACATCCAGATCATTCAATTCAATTCAATGTGATAAATACTTGTTAGGTTCCTAATATGGAAGGTACTCCATGTTAGGTACTGGAGATTTGTAGATAAAAAGACAAAAAGGAAGAGTTTTGCTGATTTTGAAAAGACCGTTTTGACCCGAGAATCTCTTACTTCTAACATTTTTAAGTTGTGAGAGATATGAGGCAAGGACCATGATGCACAAAGAGAAACTGAACATACATAAACAGACTTAGCGTTGTAATAAAATATTTGTAAACAAGTTAATCCTTTACATGTAAATAGTACGCAATTCGCATAAAAGAATATAATTAGTACTATTTGTGTGTAATCAAACTAAGTTTTTGTGCTGACTTTGGATTCCTATACTGTGCTCTTGCTTTTAGATTTTCTTTTCTCTGTTATTTTTGTTTTCTCTGTTCCTTTCCTCTGATCTCTATAAAAAGCTTCAGGGTTTCTAAGTTTCCTTGATACCATATATGGAATCATCCTTCTTATACCCATGGAAAGATAGTCACGCTCATCTTGAATCTGACTCTTGCTCCCCACAAGCTGTTAGAGCTCTACTCTTTAACTTTGTATTTGCCTAATTTATGTCTTACATTTGTCTTTATCATCTGTTATTTCTTTCAGTAAATATAAGCTCTTTGAGGGCAGGGACTATCCTGCTTTTGTTTTAGTACTCCTAGAACCTAGATGCTTAATAAATACTTGGTGAATTCTATCGGTCCCAATTCTTCAGGGTTCTCTTTGGCACCTTCCCCATCATTAGAGGTAGTTAGGCATGGATAGAAGGTTGGACCAAGAGGTAGGAGCGCTTGAAGTCAATTCTGGCACAGGACCCTTTCGAGCTGGGTAATCCTAGGCAAGTCACTTACCCTCTATTTACTTCGTCTGTAAGATGAGGATAGTAAGAGCACTTACCACACAGGACTGTTGTAAGGACCCAAGGAGGGAATATTTGTAAAATGTTTATAAACATTCAAATGCTATATAAATGCTATTTTTGTTAACTCATATTGTCACAGCTCAGATCTGAGGGTAATTATGTTTTTCCCCTTACCTTGTTTATACTCTCCTTCTCTGCAGTTCCTTTCTAAGTTTTTCTTCTCCCTTCCCATCTCAGTCAATCAGCCAACAAGCATATAAGTACCTACTATGTGTCAAGTACCTTACTAATGACTGGGAAACAAAGAAAAGCAAAAAACTATAATCCCTGTTCTCAAGGAGTGTATAATCTGATGAAGGTGTCTATGTTCATCCTTTGTTGCTGAAGAGGACCATGCCGTCAGAGAAATGATGATTTGACTTGCACTTGACTTTAAGTGCGGGAGGGCTATGCAGGTCACCAGCCTTACTTCCCCTCCAGAGCCATCTGAATCCAGATATTCATCAGGATGACTGGAGATGACCCAGGATGAGGCAGTTGGGGTTAAGTGACTTGCCCAAGGTCACACAGCTAGTGAGTGTCAAGTGTCTGAGGTGAGATTTGAACTCAGGTCCTCCTGACTCTTGCACTGATGCTCTATCCACTGCACCACCTCGCTGCCACAATCTGATGGAGGAGATATTATACAAACAGCTATGCATGAACAAGATACACACATATATGTATATATGTTATATATATATACATACAATATACACATATATACGTAGTATATGCACTTTTAAAATGTATTGAATTGAATTTTAAATGATTTAATTGAATTGACAAGAAGCCTAAAAAATATTTTATATAGACTCACTATTTTTACTATCCTGATCCAGACCAGCCATAAATGGCTACATCTCCAGTTATTTGTCTTCTTTTACTTGCACGGTTTATAAATATAATAACTATGCAAGTCCTTCATAAGTTAATTTCCAGATATTTAATTGCATTTTCTTATCTTAAATGAGTTTTTATTCCTCCTGGGTTTTGTTATTAATATACAGAAAAGTCGATGATCCTCGTGAATTTATCTTATATTTATTTATATGTTATATCCTGCTGTTTCATTCAAGTTATTCATTGCCTTGATTAATTCTTTTACATTGATTCTCTGGGTTTTCTAAGTAAACTACCATATTGTCTGAAAATAGAAATAATTTTGCTTCCTCTTTGCCTGCGTTTATTCCTTTAATAGCCTCTCCTTGTTTTATAGCTCTTGCTAGCATTTCAAGCACCATGTCAAACAACTGGGCAGAAAACAGGTATCCTTGCTCCACCTTTAACGTGATTGGGAAAATTTACAGTATTTCTCATTGTAACTAAAGCAAGCCCATAGTTTTAACTAGATGCTTTTGATCATTTTAAAAGTCCTTTTAGACTTTTGCTTTGTAATTTTTTTTTTACATAAGTGAATGCTGTCTTTTTGTCAAAACCTTTTTCTATTGATATAGTTTTTATAGTTTTGTTATTGTAATTAAATTTATAGTTTACTTAATATTGAATTGTTCTTGCATTCCTTATTGTTTTAGGTCAGGATTGATAACCTAGAGGCAGAGATGTGATCAGTCTCTTTTGCCTATTTCCTTGATACTGTGATTTACAATGTGAAAAAACATCTCAAGGTTCAACTCTGGTATCCTGAGAGGCTTTATCCAATGACATGGTACAACAAACTGGGTCTGGAGATCATAGGATCATAAACCTAGAGATAGAAAAGAACCCAGAAGCCATCTAATGCTCTAATTTTACTGATGAAGAATCTAAGGGTCAGAGAGATTGAATGACTTGTCCAGTGTTATATAGGTGGTAAGCATTAGAAGTGGCATTTGAACCCAGGTCTTGTGACTTCAGAGCCAATGCTTTTTCCACCATATCAGATGCTGATGTTACATGACTCTTGATGGGTGCTAGTTCTATGTTCTGCCAGAGGTACCCTCTGTCCAGGTCTATGGGAATGTCTCCCTAGTAAGTAGAATATAATATTGAGTGAATATCCAAAGAATATGTGGATAGTCCTCATTCCTACCACACTACTAATTTAGTTCTTTTAGTAATACTTTTCTGCTCATATATGTCTACAATGAAACTCTTTATGTTGCTTCTGTTGTGAAAAACATTATTAATGCGGTGCAGCCTACTCACATCCATGACTAACTTCATCATTATTTGTGGAGGCTCTCAACTTTAAATATTTAGAGCTTGCAGCATATCATGACTTTCAATCACACAGTGTTACTAGAAAACTATTAACTATTGATGTTAAAAAGCGAACCTTTGTTTCAGGAGTAATTAAAAAAAAACTGTAATTTTCCAAAGGCAATACAGCCCACTCTTAACTTCCTACTCAGTCCCAAGTCCAACTCTATGAAATGGCTATCCAACTGTATATCATAGTGTGGAACATGAGAAGTAAGAAGGAAAAGAAGGAAGGAGAGAAAAGGAGGGAGGGGAGAAAAAAGGAAAGAAGGAAGCAAAGGAAGGGAAGAAAGAAAGAAGAAAGGAAAGAAAGAGAGAAAGAAAGAAAGGAGGAAGGACAAAAAAACAAAGGAAAGAAGGAAGAGAGGGAAGGAAGAAAAGTAGAAAGGAGGGAAAGAAGAGAGTCCTCAAAATTACTAAATAAAAAATAGAGAATCTGAACAACTAGCCCTGGAAAGCAAAACTGAGAAAGTCACAAATGAATTCTCAAGTAAAAAGCAACTTCTTTGTATATATTTACAAGTAAATTCTAGCAAACATTTAAAAACAGATAATTTCTGCACTTGATAAACAATTTGCAAGAGAATAAAGATATCTTATCAAGCTCCCTTTATGAAACAAAGAAAGTCTAATGTCTAAACTAGGGAGAGATAAAGCAGAGAATGAAAGCAATAGACCACTATCAGTAATAAATATGCCAAATATCATAGAATATTAGTAGATAAAACAAAAGGAAATTTCCATAAAATGGAAATATAGCAGACTTTATTATCCACTTATATATGTAACAGGTATAAAACCTTGTAACAGGGTTTTTGCTGCTCACCTATAGCATATAGAAGTAAGACGTAGAATGTTAGTGTGCTCATCAAAATCAAAGTTAATACTGCTCAGCTGATCTTAGGGACAAATACACCAATATTACACCCTTCAGTCTGTTAAATTAACTCTTTACATTATTAGTTACCTCATCTTGGGTTCAAAGGCAGAGTCTCTTTTCTAGTATTTCTTCAGATATAGCTTAAAAATTCAAAAAAATTCTCATTCTTAACTCCCACTCTGGTTTATAAAAATTGGAGAAAACTCCGTTCCCTATAAGTGTTCTCTCTTTTGCTATTGAAACTCTCATAGGATTAGCATTTAAAAAATCAATGTTATTTGCTTTTATGGACAAAGGTCACAACCCCTCTTTAACAATGAAACCTAAGTACAACACTAATTCAGTTCTCAAAGGGTGACAGATGAAGTTTCTTTCACTGAATGCCTTTTTCACAGAATAGCTTCACTATAGACTAAAAGTTAAGTTCATTTCTCTCATATGTCTCTTAATTCTCTCAAAAATGACACTTATCTCTTGTAATCTCACACACACTTTCACCAAGACAGTTACCTCTCCAAGTCTCATGGAGAAAGTTCTCTTAGCCCTTGAGCCTCATACAAAATCTCTTAAAGATGACAGTTAACTCACCCTGGCTCTCATAGACTTTAATGGAAATGGAAATAAAACTGTCAGATCTCAAGATTCCATTCCCACTCTCTTAAAAATGTAGCAAATGAAAGAAAAAGCTCTGTGAGAGGGGCTGTTTAAACTGGCTCACAGAATGATGGCTCACAGGGTCTCCTTGGAAGAAGGAAAAAAAGAATTGGAGAAATTGACTCTATCTTGTATCCAAATATAACAAGAAACAGTATTTCATGGATATCTGACATTTAGTGATCTCATTACAGGACTTGTGGTAAAAATGCCACAACATAAACAATTGTACCTTATACGCTAATATCTTTTGCAGATGAGGAGGTCGAGAAGTTCTATGAAGAAATCAATAAGATTTAATTTAAATCAACAAATATTTATTAAATTAAATTAAATAGTTCCTGCTTTCAAAAAACTTAAAATCTTGTTGGTAGAAGCAAGCGTACTCAAGTGAGTAAATATGACATATACACAAAATAATTACAAAATAGCTTTCACAGAAGGAGAATTAACAACTGGGAGAATCAGGAAATGCATCTAGCAATGGGTAGCACTTGACATGAGCCTTAGAATTCCAAGAGGAAAAAGTTCAGAGGGGTATTTTCTCAGGCGTGGAGAATATCCTATACAAAACCTTTAAGACTAGAGATGGAATTTTGGGTATGAGCAGAAGAGTAACATGAACAGACTTCCCAAATTAATTCAACAATATAACATTCTATAACATGAATTTAAAGGTGAGAAAGGATGTGGATTGCACATAAATATATGTATGCATATTTGAAGATATAATATTAACTACACAGAAGTCATAGGCCAGTGTCTATTATATCTAGTGTTTCTATTTAGGTTAATAATTTCTCTCTTGCTAATCCTTCTGTTACATTTGTCTGAGTCTGAAAGATACTAATTTGTATTTAAAGACTCCACCCATTCTGATTTTCTTAAAAGAAATACTTGAAAACCATCAATTCTATTAAAAACTCATATTCTTGTATTATTATGTATAACTTTACTTTTTGGTTATATCATATTCCAGTGCAAACTGTCTCTCCCTCACTAATCATTCTATTTTTTCCCTAAATAGAAGTTCTCTAGCTGGCAACTACATTTGTGGATGAATTAAACCTGGGATTCTCTTCTGCTTATGTCCCATGGATGTTATTCATCTTTATGTTGTCCTCTCATTCCAATACTTCTGGTCAGATTTTTGATTTCCTGAAATATATTATTCAGATTTTTGTTTCATCATGTTATTATGAGGAACTAATGTTATTTATATAGTCTCTTTAAGCCCTGTATTTCAGGTAAGTCATCTGGTGGCAAAGAGCAGAGAGGGCTGGGCTTGGAATCAAGACCTGAGTTCAAATCCCACTGTAGAAACTTAGTAGCTATGTGACTGTGGGTAATTAATTTAATTTTGTGCAGTTTCCTCAGTTGTAAATGGGAATAATAATTTCACCTATACCCATTGTTGTGAGGACCAAAGGAGATAATATTTATAAAAAACATTTGGTGCAATGCCAGTACATAGTAAATACTATATAAACACTTATTCTTTCTCATTATTTATTTATACTATTATTACTTTATCCATTCTTCAATTACTTATTTTTGTTAATTAATTTATTTCTCATATTCATTTTAATTTAGTCAATTAATTGTATTATTATATATTTATAGATAATTATTAATTTAATTTTACTGTCTTTAACTTTAAACTTTTTGTTTTTGGAATCATTACATTTTGAGTTCTTCCTTCTCCATTATCTTTTTCATGGAATCCACTGTTGTTGTTTTTTTCATTTTACATCTTTCTTCTTCTGTTTTTCATTAAGAGCTCTAAAGGTTCTCACAGTAGGTTCTAATCTCTTTTCTGGGATTATAGTTATAGTCATTGCATACTCATTCTCTTTGCCTAAAGCAAGAGTTCTTCATCTTTTTTGTGTCTTGTACTTTGTTGGCAGTCTGGTGAAACCAAGAAATACCTCTGAATAATTTATTTTTAAAATTATTAAGTTTCAGAAATGTCAAATTTCTTTTAATGTCAGAGAAAATGAAGGTATAATTTTTTTTCCTCATCTAAGTTGATAAGATCTACATACAAAGCCCTAAGGTACCATCAGTTAAGAATTCCTGGTCCAGACAGTGCTTATAAGTTTACCAGGGAGTATTTCTTTATTACATTAAAATCAATTTTTTTCTTGCTAATTTTTCTGTGAGGATTTCCTTGAGATGATTTCTTTCCTTTGCCATCATTGTTGTTATGGTTATGATCTGAGTGAGTTTCTTTCACGCAAATCATCTTGAGGTCCTTTCGATGCCTATCCTTGTCAAACATCCTTCTGCTATGGCTAAATACATCTCTTTTTGTTAACTCTTTTTGTTATTTTGTTAAATACAACTCATTTTGTTGAATGATCTGAGTGTTTCCTTTTGTTCCACTATCGACCCTAAACTACTAAAGGACTGGCTGAGTCAGGCCTAGCCTGCAGCAGCCATCCTCACCATAGAAGCAGTCAAGAATCTAGAATGGGTTCTGGAATACCAGGTTGAGTGTTGAGGCCCAAGAGAGAAGTGAAGGAGAAGGGTGTCCCTATAGTGATGGGTCTTCCCTTTGCCCTGTACACCTCTATTAGGTTCTAAGATGGTTGGGGGCTGAAGGAGGAGCAAAGGTAGAAGGGTCCACTGTGCCCTTCTTACTGAGTCCCAGACATCCCAAAGATCACAGATTCATCTGAGTTTCTGAGTATTTTGAATCTAAAACATTGTGTACTTGTTTGTGGAGAGATTTCTTCAAATGTAGTTAAAATCATGCTATTATCATTACAAACACATAAATCAGATCACTATAATGTTTCCTTAAATAATCTCCAGCTTCATTGATGATTCCCCTTAAGGTTGTTCAGCCAAGTTATGTTAACACAAATTTATATTTCTTCCACAAAAGAGAAACTCAGAGTTCTTTACTTCCTACACTGGCAACAAAGTGGTAATAATTCCCTGCCACACACACCCTGGCTGCAGATGGCCTCTGAGGTCCTTTCCAGCTCTAAATCTGTGAGTCTATTAACATGGCTGAAGCACTTTGGACTCTGTAGAATAACAGTTATTCTCAGAGTGCAATGTCAGTGAATTTGAATTCTGGTGGGCAGGGGATGCACTCTGCAGAAACTGAGAGGGGCATTTCTACCCAATGATGCAAAGGTCCTGTATATAGAATATTGCTAAAAATAGGCTTGGCCTGTGCTGTCCACAGCAAGGCTATCAGCCCCTTTCTTACAGTAGTCATGTCACTGCTAAGCCCTTTAGGACATTATTGCTATGTCAGTTTCTGCTTCAGTCTCTAGTTTGCCTAGAGATACTAATTTCATACCTGCAGCATGATTTGACTGTCTTGAGTTTTTTCATCCCAACGCTCATTCCTCCAACCTTTATTTCCCTATCTGCTTCACAAGTTTTCATGAAAGGTGTTGACTGATACCCTTTCTTCATGTCTCTCCCAAGCCCCACTCTGCTGAAATAGTCATCTTGCAATCAGAAGGTTGGCTATTTATAGGGACACTTACAGACTTACAGGCTATTTGGGGGGTGGGGTGCAGGATAGGGCTATTTAACAGAGCATTTAATAGCTTAAGCTTCTTTGGGCTCCAAGTACAGAGCTCACTGTGGCTCTGAAAATTGTCTGTCTCAGAGAATGATAACAACCAGATCCAAGACAGGCTCCCTTAGTTGAAGGTCAACATTTCTGGATTTTAACTTGTTTATTTGTGAAACCTTCAACTACATTGTGAATTGATGACATTTAGAAATAATAATTATGAAATCGAATTCAGCAAGCACAAGTTTTGTATTTTCCTAAGAAATTTGTGCATAAACAACTTTGAAACCCCTAAAAGTAAAATCTTAAAATATATATAAACCCCACCAAGGAATAACAAATCATGCCCATATAAACTTTGGGTTCTGCAAACCACCTAAGACACCTAACACTTGCAAAAAACATAGACCATTTTCTAAATATTTGGAATGCAAAAACAGTTTGCCAGATTCATTTGTACACTTTCAAAACATTTGCCTTTGGCCTAAACAGGGGGAGAATGATGGATTTGGAATCAGGAGATCTGGTTTCAAATTCCACCTCTGTCAGAATTGGACCTGCCCAATTAAAATGCCCAAGTCATTTTACCTATCCTCCATCATTCTTTCCCCTTTCTCTAAAAAAGAAGAAATGGGACTAGATGTCCCTAAATCTCTCCTATCTCTAAGTCTATGATTGGATAATCAAACATTTATTAAGCACCTACTACATGTCACGCTAGGCACTGGGGATACAAATTCAAATAACAACACACATAATACCTGACAGAACTTTCTTCCTTCTAGAAGATTGTGTTAGCCTTCCAGAATCCAGGTAATTTCCAGACCACAAGGAGGCATTAGAGTAGAATTTTAATGGAGGGTTTGCTACTTAGGTTCAATTAAACCTCTTGGTCTTGCCAAATTTCAATGATGTAAAAGTTTTCATTATTCCAACCGTAGATTTTCTAACTCCTTATTCTCGTCTTTCAGTTTCATTCATTCCCTTTGTTTACCACTAATTTGGGTAAAAATTACCTCAGTAAATTTGTGCATAATTATTCTAATTGATTAAAAAATATTCAGGGCTTACTAAATACCTTTTATTTGGGGAGACAGATAAGATAGATTTTATTTTGTTTGGGGAAATAGAGCAATGCCTTCAAAAATTTTTCAATTTATTTGGGGAAGTAAGGTACACATATGAAATTAGATTATCGTAACTACTAAGCCTTATGGTATATTAAGAATTTCAGAAGAAATCAGCAAGGCAATAGTAAAGGACGACTTGATGAAGGAAGTGGGTCTTAACCTTGAATGATGGGTAAAATGGAATATTTCTGTAATATTTTGATACTTGACTAAATCTCCCTGGACTCTTGTTCTGCATCATCAACTGCTTTTCCGCTTAATTCTTCGCATAGCTGTTATTTTGTCATTCAATAAACGCCAGTGGCTCCCTATTATCTCTAGGATTAAATACAGAAATTCCTTCTTTGGCCTTTAAAATACTGTTTAACCTGCCCCCTTCCTCTCATTCCAATTTTCTTTTACACCTTACTCCCTTCTATTTACTCTGCAGTCCATTTTCATTGACCTCTTCCATGTTCCTTGCACATGATCTCCCTACTTTGTGCATTTTTCTATCTGTCACTCATGCCTGGAATTCTCTTCTTCCTCATTTCTGTTTCCTGGCTTCTCTGGCTTCCTTCAGGTCCCAGCCAAAAACCCATCTTCTGCAAGAAGTCTTTCTGATCCCTCTCAATTCTAGCATCCTCCTTCTAAGACTATTGCCAATGTTTTCCACCTTAATTGTGTGTAGTTGTTTGCATGTTGTTTTCTTCATCAGGCTATGAACTTCCTTGAGAGCACGGACTGCCTTTCGCCTTTCTGTATATTCCCAGTACTTATCACAGTGTCTGGCACATAGTAGGTGAGGTAGTTACGGGGTACCGTGCATAGAGAACTGGGCCTGGAGTAGGAAAGATGTGAGTTCAAATTTTGCTGCAGATACTTACTATGTAACTGTGAAAATCACTTAACTTTTGTTGACCTCAGTTTATTCAACTGTAAAATGAAGATCATAGTAGCATATTTCATAGGGCTATTGTGAGGAGTAAATATTTGTAAAGTGTTGGCACATAGTAGGTACTATATAAATGCTTATTCCTTTTCCCTTCCCTCCGATTCCCCTAATAAATGCTTGTTGACTTGTTGATTGTTGACCTTTGAAGTCTTTTCCAACCTGGTTTCAGTCGACCTTTCCACCTTATTAGATGTTACTTCCTTTAACATGCTCTACAGTCTAGTTGAATTAGTTCCATGGTATAGTGAAAAGAATACTAACCAGGTCACTGGATCTGGATTAAACTCCCCTTATTCCTCACTCTTCTTCCCCCATTCTCACTACCTGTGGGGCAAGGTATTTTATTTTCCAGTTTCCTCATTTGTACAATAAGGAGGTGGATGGCCCCTGAGAGTTGATTTCCAGGATTCCTGTTTCTTTTATTTTCCATCTTCATGCCTTTCACAGAGATCAATGTACTCTCTCAACTCAGCTTCCTACCATTCATAGTTTCCTTCAACTCTGGGCTCAAATACCATTACCAACATAGAGGACTTTCCTGAACCTCCGAGATGCCAGTGTCTTCCTCCAAATGTAACTTAGCACTTCCTTTGCATATATCTTATCCATACTTAATATATGTCTATGTCTCATCATTTTTCCCCATGAGTAAAGGAGCTGGCATTCATTTTTGGTTTTGTATCCCCAGCACCCTAACACATTGTCTGGAAAACAGTGGGTCTTTAATAAATGTTTACTGATTAGACTGATGGGTGGATTTTTTTTTCTCTCTCTCCATATAACTTGCCTATAGATGAAAACCAGGCTTAATGCCATTGTGAGACTCAGAAAGAAAACCATAAAGGATAATAACTTTAGCTATGACTCTTGATTCAAATTGGAGTCTAATGGTAGCATTAATAAACAAAGATGGCTAGTGCTACCAAACCCAATTTTAAGCTTAAATCAGAACTGTGAGAAATGATGAGTCAGCTTCTCCTAAAGGGTCTATTTGAAAGAGCTGAGGGTCTGATAAGAACAAAAGCTGGCGCAGTAAGTGGAAATATTGCCTCTTCTGACTTAACATCTAACTGCTAGCACAGAGCTTTCACTAAGATGAGCCAGCAGGATCTGGTGATCATGACTGTAAACTGTCATGAGCCTTTGGGCAGGAGTGTCTCTATTAGCTGTCCATTACTGGATGAATTATTGGCACCTATCTCATTTATTGCATTCACCGTGAACAAAAATCAGGGCCATCAGAATATTTTCTGCATAGGAAATGGAAGACTGAACTTTCATGACTTTCTAGGGAACTTAAGTTTGATAAATTGGGACATTAATATCTTTTCCCCACAGGAGACTGAGTGATGGTGGATGCCTTCCCGTAGGAAATTTTCATATTGGCTTGGAAAACTCATACTCTCAGAGTAATTCCTACCATCTTTCTAATATGTTTTGAAGGTAACCATTGTGAAAGTTCAGTCACTTACTTAGCTGTGTGATGCTCGACAAATTATTTACTATATCTAAGCTTGTTTCTTCATTTGTAAAACAGAGAAAATAACGTCGTGCTAATTCACATGGTGGTTGTAAGTAGCATGCTTTGTAAAATGTAAAAATCAACATATAGTTGGGTATGATGTCTGTTAATTCCTGTTACCAGCGAAGTTAAGACTAGTGGATCTCTTGAACTTGAGAACTAGGAAGTAGGGAGTTAGGGGACAACGTTGCCTAGGGCAGAGTAAACTGGATAGAAAAGGAGTCAGTGGTATTGGACCTCCAAGTAGCCACTGTGCTTCCAGCCTGGGCAATCTAGAGAAGACCCAGTCTCAAAACCCCCCAAACCCAAAATATATAAACGTTAATAATATAATAATATATGTCAATACTTGGTCAATAATGAATGAGTAATAATATTGGTAATTAATAACAGTAACATAAAGCTTTATAAGAGCAAGTGACACAGGGTCAACATTTGCTCATAATGAAAGGAAGGATACTTGAGCAATTGTACCTTTTCAAGTGTTTTCACAACAGAATTTTGGAGCTGAGGTAGAAGTACTTTCATCTGTTCCTTTTAAGAAACAAATACTGAGACTCAGAAAAACAGCACGCCAAGAGTTTGGAAGGGCTTTCTGTGGAGTCAGGAAGCGTCTGGATTCACGGCTCGTGTCTGCTACATCCTGCCTCTGTAATTAAGGGTAAACTACTTGACCTTTGAGTGCCCTAGGAAAATCTTTAGGCCTGTGAGCTGCTGATGACCTTGCCCTGGGAATGCCTTTCATGGATTAAATTAGGTCAGGACTAAAACAAAACTGAAGCTAATAGAGGGGAGATGATTTGTTGAGGGTCACAGTAATCAGTGCCTAAACCCAAATTAGGACCCAGAGTTCCTTTCATTTAACTTCCCACTCCTATCAAGCCTATAGAGGATTTCCCAGGAGAAAATTCTAATATGTGGTAAGGATAGAGCTCTTCAAATTCTTGACGGAGGCATAAAAGGCCTTTTTTTAAAAAAAAATATGGAAAGTAAATCCCATTGACCAGTTTATTCCATCATGGGCCAGGTAAGGGTGACTACATGTTTTACAGTTTGATTTACAGCCACCAGAGGATATATTACCCATTAACAAAGCGTTGCCAACAATAGACGTATCGTTTCCTCCCACCTTCCACCCATGCTCAGTGGTACAAGCTTCCTGCATAAGAACAGCAGCAACAACAGTTGATGATAGCATTTATATATTTTTATTTAATATATGAAGAATAATGATAGTATATTAATAATGTTTCTTAAGAACATTGTCCAATAAGCTTTCATTTTTATTGGCTATTGATTGGCTTTTGAGTGACATGCAAAGCACTGAGTTGATAAATCTTAAAATTTTTGGATCCTGGTTCCTTAGACCAGTGGTTTTACTGTTTTACTGTTCTGGACCCCTCTGTTAGTCTGAAGAACTATGGACACCTAAGTAGGGGGTCTGTAGAGGAAACCATGGCACAGTGGATACAGCGTTAGACCTGAAATCAAGAAGACATGAATTCCCTGGCTATTGGACTCTTCAGGTCATGGTGGAGAAATAATTTATAACACAATAATCTATGGGAGTCTGTTCCCAGGACTTGGCACCCCAAGTCAGTTAGAGGGGTTGGATTCATAGTTTTTAGGATAGTGGAAGTTATGTCTTCCATTAGGGAAGAACAATGATGCATAAATTTGTCAGGTGTTTAATAGGGAAGGACAAATAAAGTACTGATTTATTTCCTACCTCTAATATTATTATAGGTAAGAGGACAATCAAGAGGGTTGCATAGGAGATGAAAGTTTCTAGCTTTAGCAAATCTCAGAAGAGGCAGCTCAGTGGCACTGGGTCTAAAGTCAAAAAGATTGGAGTTCAAATCCAACCTGAGATAACATTTGGCCCTAGAGAAGTCACAACCTGTCTCAGTTTCCGCAACTGTAAGATGGGGCTAAGACCTCGACCTCTCAGGGTTGTGGTGACGATATATTTGTAAAGTGCATAGCCCAGTGCATGGTACATAGTAGGCACTATATAAATGTTGTTTATTATCATTCTAGATAGGAAGGGAAAAGGGGGCCAGGTTTGGACTGTGGCTATCAGTTGGAAAATGACGAAGCCTGAGGCTCCAACCAGATTTTTTTTTAACTTGACTGATTTTATCTCGTGTCAAAAGCCAGTATTTTTTTTAAAATTAATACTTGTGTCCTAAGTAAACCAACTGGGAAAAGCACATTTTAAAATCAATTAAAGCCCCCCGCTACTCCCCCCAAAAGTGTAGACATTCTGGAACACATTTAAAAAAATGGGGTGGGGGGGCAAATTAAAGATACCACTCAGTCTACAATTTGCTACGCAATCCAAATGCCTTTTTTTTAAAAGAGAAAAACAAATGGGGATGGTTCTATAATAACTTCCAAATACTTTTCACTTTTAAAAATCAATTTTGCTTTTATTGACATTTTTAATGTAATTACATATTTCTCCTCTAGCCTTTAGGCTCTCAGGAGAAACACAGGTACAATTCAGATGTCTGTACATAGTCAAATAAATCAGTTAGTTGATCAAAAGAGAGAAGGCCTTTTGGCTCAATTGTGCAAATGCATTTTATTGGCTTTTTCCTAGCATGCTGTTTAGGAGTGACACAAATTGGTTGTTGGGCAGTACTGCTACTTCTATGGCCATATGGTAGCAATGTCAGTTTCAGAAAAGATGGCTGAGAGACACCTTGCATTCCCGAAGGTCGACAGCAAAACACAAGCTAATTACATGCCAGCAGTGTTCTGCATAGTCAGGGCTTAAAAACCATGATCCTACAAGTGCACCGAGCAGAAACAAACCAAGCTGCTTCCCTTTGACAGTGCTTGGCATTGGTCCTTAGTGAAAAATACCTATTCAGTTGGAGGTGTGCACAGTGAGGACTGCATGATTAGCAATGCTGAAAAATGTGATCCACTTCGATAAGCGAAAGGAATTTCAATAGTTAATTTTATTTTGCAGAAGTCTATTATGGCCTTGTATGGTACTTTACATGTGGGCATAATTTCTTCAGCTCTGATGAGGAGAAAGGAGGAAACATAGTAAGATAACTAAGTTACAGGTCTAAAATAGGTCTAAAAATGCCCTCCAGACAGGAATATTTTAAAAGAAATATCTGTTTGGAAAGGTCAAGGAATGTATATTTGGGTCCCATGATAAAAGAATCACTGATCATACATATCATTTAGAACTGGCCGGGCCTAGTATTTCCAGAAATCTTGTTAACTTAAGGAAAGAAATTAAAGTTTGGATCTTAGGAAGCTGCCATCATTTTCCAGTTTTCATCCATTTTTATAGGAGGCATTTAAATAAAAGAAAGCTTGTTAGAAGAGGTAGGAATAGATCAGTGGAAGAGCAAAATATTAAAAAAAAAAAAGCAGTTTATATTCAAATGATCTCTTGAATCACATTATTTATAAGTTGTTAATCCAAAGAATATAAAAAAAATTTAGGATATTTTTAGAAATCAATTTGTTACAAAGCTGGGCAAAGCTCATATTTTGAGAGAAAACTAATTTAATCCTTTCTGATTAGAATTTTAGTATCCCCTCACACCAGTAATTTGTAAAGAAACAGAAATAAAGCCTCCCATTCTTAAATAACATTTATTATGTTGTAAAGAAATGTTGTTTTTGTATTATCACAGTTCTTATGTTTACTTACAGGTGACTTGGATAAGGTTATGGGAGCAAATAACATTAAGAGATTTTATAGGAAGCTTGACTACCTCTTTAAAACTCTGGAAATCTTTAAGTATTCACAACAGCATTTGCTGCAACTTAGCTATTTGTCCAAACATGCTTTTTTTCCCCCCTAAATGTATGTCTGAATGTGGCAGAAAAAGTCACTCCCAGGAAATAATAAGAAGGAAAAGCCTAAAAAAGATAAAATTTCCACAACAGTTTGGGTCACTGGAAGAACGAACTGTGATTGTTGGATGTAGGAACAGTGTTCTCAAATACAAGTACTATGCCCACTTGTTTCTCTGTGTAAATGGTGGTTAAAAGCCCTTGAGGTTTATTTTGGGGATATAATGGGAGCTGAGCATTCCATTTATTCGATCCAATCGATATTTAAGCACCGTGCTATAAATGCAAACATATCAGAGACTTCTTCTATAACTTTAGCAGTAGGTTTTCCTGCTCCATGGCCTGCCTTGGTATCAACATGAATGAGCAGAGGGTTGGTCTGCTTTCTGCTTCGGCCCACAATATACTGCAGGGTCGCAATGAACTTCAGGGAATGAAGGGGTACCACACGGTCATCATGATCTGCAGTGAGAAGTAACATGGATGGATACTGGACTCCATCCCCTTCAGGTAACCTGATGTTATGTAATGGTGAATACCTGAAAAACAAAAGAAATTTTATGTGGTTCAGTACTGATGTTAACAGCCATGCAAGACACGCTCTATTTTTAAAAGTGGTTAATTAGTAATGGTAGAGTTAATTTTGCCAACTTACTTCTTTACCTGTCCAGAACACAGAGGAGACCTTGACCTAACCTAGTCCTTATAAATGGATCGAAAACGATTGTTAACTGAAGCTACGGTTAATACGAACACCTGTGTAGCACTTGAGAGGATCTCTGTTGCTCAACAGGATTCAGTAGGATCATGGACGTAGCTGGAAGACATCTCATCTAACAGAGAATGTGATGACGATGATGACAGTAAGAGTGAGCTCACGCAGCACTTTAAAGTTTGGAAATGATTTCATAAATATTATCTCATTTGATTCTCACAACAACCCTTGGAGCTAGGTGCTATTATGATTGACATTTCTCACATGAAGAAACAGAGACTAAAACCAGGGTCATAAAGCTACTAAGTGCCAGAGGCTGGATTTGAACTCAGGAATTCCTAAATCCAGGCCCAGTGCTCTATCCATTGTACCACCTAGTTGCCTTTCTGAAGGTCCAACTTCCTCTTCTTAGAGAGAAGGAATCAGGCCCAGAGAGAAAATGACTTGCCCAAGGTCAAGGACTCAATTTTAACATAGAAAAATTCTAAAAAAGAGCTTGAAGGATTACTGAGCCTGAAATCTGAAGCACTTGTGTTTTTTTTCCTACTGTTTGATTTCTTTTGATGTTCCTTTGATTTCTTTTTCCCCTCAGTTGCTCAAAATGAAATAAACAGGATCAATCATAATTTTTTGGGTCACTGAGTCAGTAGGCAAGGAGGACAGTTTTCTCCTGTGTATACGGATGGACACAGTGTATACAGTACAACACAGGTGTGCGCTCAAAGTTACACAAACCTTTTTTAGTTTTTGTGACACTTATAGGATAAAGACCTCCTTGCTGCTCCCTGAATAAAACACGCCATCCATCTCCTGACTGGTTGTGCATTTTCCCTGGCTGTCTGCCATCGGCTTTATTACTTTCCTTTGCACTTCTCCCTTCAAGTTCCAGTTAATACCCTACTTCGTGTAAGAAGCCTTCTCCAGTCCTCCTTAATGTGTGTCTGAAATTATATTCAATTTCTCTCGCCTATGTCATCTTTGGACATAATGGCTGCTGTCCCCCTCCCCCCCACTGAACTGCAGGTTCCATGAGAGCACGGACTAGTATGCTCAGCACCCTGCACAGAGCCTGGCACTGTGTAGGTGCGTAATAAATGCTTGTGGACCTGACTTGATAGGAGGGCATATATCTTGACCTTATATGTCCTTCTGAATATGAGAATTTAGGTTCAGGAACATTGCATGAACAGTAGAAAGTGGGTACTACCAAATTCAATTAATTTTTTTCTTTTGTAATTTCATTCTTTAACAATGACATTTGTTACAAGTTTTATATATGCTTTACACAGTTTTAAAAAGGTGCTTTATGTGTTGTTTTCATTTAATTCTTACAACCACCCTGTAAGTAGGCAGAAAAGATGAGGAAACTGAGGGTTACAGGAATCAACTGATTTGCCCAAAGTCATACAGTTAAGTGGCAGAGCTGGGACTTTGGCCTATGTCTTCTGGCTAAATCCCATGATGTCTTCATCATGCTACTCCCTACAGACCATAACCACCAGGTATCTCAAAGCTAGGAATATGAAAATCTAGTGATAGTTTTTTTAATAATCACTTTCAAGAAATAAAAGAATTCATTAAAAATTTCATACATCTAGAACACCAGCCCAATCTGTCACCTTATGGATGTAAATAAAATCAAGTTTTAAACAATTGGCTTGGCTAATTCTTTTTTTGTCTATCATTTCATTGAACTATTTATTTAAAAGCATTTAGCTGACTGTATCAGACACCCTTACAGGTTCTAAGTAAAGGAACACAAAAAAATAATGGTTTAGAGAGTTAAACATTGATTTTGTAGATTTTCAGTTTGAAGACTTTTAAGATGAAGAAAAAGTAGCCCACATCATTGGTGGAAGGGTTTCTTTTACTAATAAAATCAGACAGTTCCTATCCCTTTATGATTATTGGTTTTAAACAAAATGCTTAAGATCTCAGGATTTCTGATGAAATGTGCTTTGGAAATATTGTATTCTAAGAGGAATGTAAACTCTTTTGAAAGTCAACTGTATAAAACTCCATAGTTTAGGCAGTCTGGATCAGAAGGTTGTAATACAAACCACTGCTAAGGGAACAACAATATTTGAAATTTGAATTTCAATTCACACAAGAGGCAGAGGGAATGGCAAGGTTATTCCCATAATTAGTTTTCACAGTCAATCAAGGTAAATAGATTGCCTGTGTCTGATTTTTCCTCTGATTGAGGAAAGCTGCTGGTATTTCACTACAAAATAGAGACAGAGTCTTTTGCTTTGAAAGATGACCTTAACCTGTGTGGATAACTGTTCCCAAAATGTGAGGAGAAAACATGCTCCATTTAAGCCTAGAGATAAATAACTTTCAGAAGGAACAGCCTAGTTGGTGGACAAAGCACAGCCAGGGAGTCAGGAAGGTTTGGGTTCCAGTAGGGCCATAATCAACTTACCTCTCAGTACCCTACACAACATTGAAGATTATATTAAATATAAGCATTTTTAAAGGGAGAAAAAAAAAATAAACCAATGGGAAAGGTACACAATTCCATCTACCCTTTTTATTTCCTTAAACTTTGCTGAGTTCATTTTTCTCCAGGACATTTTGATCTCAATTTTTAAACGTTGCTGAACTTGATAAACACTAAAACCATCATCATTTCCACATATAAAGAAGAGAAAAAAGGTGGCTTTTACAGGAAATCACAAATATCCATTACACTTTGTTTAAATACACACTCATTTAATATAGGTTAGTTTTAAAGTTGTCCTGTTTTATCTCCTGAACTTCATCCTGTTCTCTTCTGGGCAAGTTAAAAAAAAAATACACCAATGACCATCTTTTCTTCTTTCTGTTTTTTTTGCATCACTACCCTTAAAAAAATGCAAAATCTTTTTGTATAAAAAATAAACATGGTCAAGAAAAATGAATGTAGATGTTGGTCAATCTAAAAATGAAGGTCTCATTTTGCATTTCTATGGATCTCTTGGGTGGGCACTGTACAATACTGAACAAAGTTCTTTAGTATTTAAAGGATGTTTTTCTTTATAATGTAGTAATTATGTCACTACAATATCCAGTAAGCATTCTGAGTTTTGTTCACTTCACTCTGGATCAGTTCATACAAGCCTTTCCAGGTTTCTCTAAGTCTAAACCTTTTATCATTTCTAATATCAACAACATTCCATTGTATTCCTAAACCATTTGTTGTTATTCCCTAAATGATGGGCACTCCCTTATTTTGCTATGAAAAAGTGCTGCTGTGAATATTTTTGTATACATGAGTACCTTCCCCTGCTGAACTCTTTGGGGTATTTGCCCAGGAGTTACACTGCTGATGCACAATTGAGTGACTTTCTGTGTTCTGTTCCAAATTACTTTCCAGAATGGTTGACTATTACATTAGTAGTCTTCTCCTTTTTTTTGCTTTTACTAAATCCCAACTGTAATTTTCCTTTATTTTTTATCATTGCCAATCTGTTAGGTGTGAGGTGGAACCTAAGAATTGTTTTACTTTGCATTTCTCTTATTATTAGTGACCTGGAAAACTTTTAGTTATTGATAGTCTGGATTTCTTTCCTTGAAGTCATATTCTTTGACTATTTATTCAGAATAACTCTTCAATTCTAGTTTTGAATGGGTTCCTTATATATCTTAGATATCAGGCCTTTATCAGGCAGTCATGAAACATTTATTAAATATTTATTGTGTGCCAGATATAGCGCTAAGT
Organism: Potorous gilbertii; assembly: GCA_028658325.1. Classification (NCBI taxonomy): domain Eukaryota; kingdom Metazoa; phylum Chordata; class Mammalia; order Diprotodontia; family Potoroidae; genus Potorous; species Potorous gilbertii. The sequence goes on along the minus strand of JAQQSK010002742.1, from coordinate 35,774 downwards.
ACTGAAGATAAAAAGAAAGGGAAAAAAATATCAACCACCATTGTCCTTGCTCTCAAGGTGTTCCCATTCTAAAGGGGAAGATAGCATGCAAATAAATAAGTTGAGATAAGATAGATAAAGTGTATTTGGAAGGTAAGCTCTGAGAGAAAGGACTGGAGCTGGGGGTGAGCAGACCAGGAAAGGCTTTGTGCAGAAGAGATTTGAGCTTAATTGTAAAGGAAGCCAGGAAAGATAGGAGTGGGAAGCAAGGAGGGAGAACCTTCTAATCAAGGGGAAGATAGCCAGTGCAAATGTATGGAACTGAGAGATGAAGTGTTCTGTGTGTGGAAGATCAAGTAGGTCAGCACAGCTGTACTGCAGGGTGTGGGGGACAAAAGTATAAGATGGAAGAAGACAGGCTATAAGGAGCTTTAAATGTCAGAGAGGAGTCTATGTTTGATTCAGAACAGACGCTTACTGAGGAGGGGCTAATGTGGTCAGACTTGTGCTTTAAGATTACTCTAGCAGCTGAATGGAGGTCAGATTGGAGTTGGGAAGAGATGAATCAGGAAGACTAATTTAGAAGGCAATTACAATAGTCTAGAAAAAAGATGATAAGGGCTTGTACAAGTGTGGTGGCTATACGAGATGTTGTGAAGGCAAAAATTACAAATTTAACAATAGGTAGGTTATATGAGGTCACTATGACCATGGTGTCACAGAGAATGACACAGGTTGTGAGCTTAGGTAACTGCCCTTGACATTAACAGGAAAGCTGAGAAGCACGGAGGGTTTAGGAGGAGAGATGATGAGTTCTATTTTGGTTATGTCAAGTTTGAGATACCAATGAAATTTCCAATCTGAGATGTACAAAAGGCAGTTATTGATACAAGATGGGAGGAAGAAGGAGAAGTAGAAAGAAAGGGAGAAAAAGGAGAGAGATTGAGATTAGGGCTGGATCTATATGTCTGGGAATTATTGCATAGAGATAACTGAATCCATGGGAACTGATGATATCACTAAACAACATATCATAGATTTGATATTACAGGGCCCACAGAGTTTTGGGGATAGAAAGGTTATTGGGTGTGACCTAGTTTAAGAAAGAGATGCTAAGAAGAGATGACCAGACAGGGAGGAGAAAAAGGAGAGAACAGTCACAGAAATCTAGAGAGGTGAGAATATCTAGGAGAGGATAAATAACAGTGTCCAGAAAGACTGGAACTGGGGGGTGGGGGTAGAAGATGGCGGGGATATATGCTGGAAAAGATGGGAAGTGACAAGATCAAGGGTCTGCCTTGTCAAGGATTTGGGTCACCTCTTCACGGGAGAGCAGAATGAAGGAGGTGAGACAAGATGAGGAAGGCAGAAGAGGGCTCTCAGTAAATGACTTCAAGATTTTCAGTAAAGTATAAACAAAATCCTGAAGTGGGCAGATGTGGGATGTTTAAGGAAGGAATGAAAAGGTTTAGAATAGCCACTATGGTGAACAATATGGACTACTGAGTGGATTTTTGAAGTGTGTCTTGCTGCAGTGAAAGCTCAGTTAAGAATACATAACATAAATCTGTAAAGGATCCCACTAACTGAGTTTTATAATTTTGTCCAGCTCTCAGTACTATGTGAATAAGAAGAAAGGAGGCAGGTAGAGGGAGTTATCCAAAGTTGGGGTTTGTCCAGGTGAGATGGACAGTGGGGCAAGGGATTTAGGTAGAGGATAGTAGAAAGTTTAACTGATTCACTAAGTTACTGAGATAGTGAAGACAAAAGATTAGTCAATGTAGGGGTGATGGTCTGGAAAAAATTAAGGGATGAACAGATTTAAGGTCACAAAGAAAATAAAAAACAGAGGTTATACAAGGAAAGACAGAACAAAAAAGATTATGATCAGATCAAGGAGTTTTTGGAGCTCATGAACACAGAAGTGAAACCGTTATGGGTGATGGCGAGATGAAGGGTAAGGCTACCTTTGCATGAGGCTGAGGTGGAGTGGAAAAGGAGCTCACAGTGACTGAACAGACTAAAGAACTGGGAAATCATGGTAACCGAGGTAACATCAGCAGAAGGAGCCATGTCTCACTGAGTACTGAGACAGAAAAAGAAAGGAGAAGATCTGAGATGAAAGCAAATCTGATAATGATGGACCAAGCATTCCAGAGAGCACAGTGGAAAAGTTGGTTAGATATGGAATGGGACACTGTGGGAGAAAGAGAATGGGAAGAGAAAGAACAAAGGAAATGGGAGTCAGGGAAAGGGCAACTGGGGATGGGGAACAGGGTTTTTATATTAGCAGCTGAGGATTCAGAATCACAGAGAAACTTGCTGCAAAGATTTTAATGATTCTTCCTTTATCCAAGGTTGCAAAAAGTTATCTCCTTCCATTCTCCTCTAATTTGTTTATGACATTACCTTTTATATCTCAATCCTGTATCTATTTGGAGTTTATTATGGTATATGGTTGGGAGATTACTGTTCTAAACCTGTTTCCTATAACCTAATTTATTACATAGTTCTTTCCAGTTTTTCCAGAAGTTTGTGCCAAATAGTGAGTCTTTATCAGAGCAGTTGGCATCTTTGGGACTGATTAATGTTAATGAACACTATCCTACTATTCTGTATTCAATACTTCTGCCTATCCAATAACTGACTTTGCTATTGTTTAACCAGTACCAAATAGCCTGGATGATTAATGCTTTGTTAGTAGAGTTTGGAATCTGATACTGGTTAAGTCCTTTTTCTTCACACATTTCACCCCTCACCCAACCCCAATCTTTGCTTCTAGATTCTAGAGAAAAAAAAGATCAAGAATCTCAAAAGGAAAAGGGGAGAGGTGGACATAGCAAGGAAGGAGACCTAGCAATATCAGATCTTGACAAGTTAGAGCACTGGGTTGACTCTAATAAGATGAAATTCAACAAGGATAAATTTATCTTTATGTATAGTCATAGATTTTTGTGCAAAAAAATCAACTTCACAAATACAAGATGGTGGAGGGAAAATCAGGTTATTCTGAAAAATACCTGAGGGTTTCAATGAACTAAAAATGCAATATGAAGCAGTGTGATTTGACAGTCAAAAAATTTAATGTGGTGTTGGGCTGCATTAAGGAATAGGGTGATAGTCCCATTTGTATGGAATGACCTCTGGAGTATTATGTTCAGTTCTGCTCACCACATTTTAAGAATGACACTAATGAGCTACAGAGTCCACAGGTAGGCAAGCAGGATGATGAGAGGTTGTCAGTCTGTGTTATATGTAACTCAGGCCTTCCAGAATCCAAATCCATGCTCAGACACTTACTAGCTACATGACCCTGAACAAGTCACTTAACCTTTATTTGCTTCACTTTCCTCAACTGTAAAAGGGAGATAGTAACAGCATCTGAAGATCAGATGAGACGGTATGAATGATGTGCTTGGCACAGGGGCCTCTTTTACGTAAATGCTCGCTCCCCTCTTCTTTCCTTCCCCTTACATGAGAACTGAAGCTGCTACTTTAGCCCCCAAATCACAAGAGGTAGTGGGGACAAGATACCTGCCTCCAAGTATCTGAAGGCCTGAAGAGCTGTCATGCAGAGGCACTGCATTTGTTTTGCTTGGCCCCAGAGGGCCAAATCAGGAGCAGTGGGTGGAATTTGCAAAAAAGGCAAATGCAGGCTTGATGTAAGGATTCCAGTTGTTCAAAAAGTGGAATGGGTTGCCCTGAGAAGTGGCTGGTTCCCCTTGCTTGAGGTCTTTAAACAGAGGCTGAAGGACTACTTTTGTCAGCTACGTTATCTGGGAGATTCCTTTTGTGTATAGATAGACTACCCGGTTGATGGGATATTTCTACTTTTCAAATTGGATACTTTTCCCCTTATTTGGCTTCAGTTTAGCCTAATTCAGCCTAGAAGGTACTTGCCTCATAGGCAATAAGAGAAAATAAATAGCCTCTTGAATGCAAAACTGAAAAAATAAGAAAAATAAAGGAATGCTGATGTGTGTTCATCCTTCACTGCAGAAGATCATGCCATCAGAGAAATGATGACATAACTTGCACTTGACTTTGTTTTGAGTGAGGGAGGGCTGTGCAGGTCACTAGCCTCACTTCTCCACAGCCATCTGAATCTAGTGACCAGATATTCATCGGGATAACTGAAGAAGACCCAGGATGAGGCAACTGGGGTTAAGTGACTTGCCCAAGGTCACACAGCTAATGAGTATCAAGTGTCTGAGGTGAGATTTGAACTCAGGTCCTCCTGCACTGGTGCTCTACCCACTGCACTACCTAGCTGCCCTCATAAGGAATGCTGGTAAAGATCAGGTGAAAGCAACCAATGGTAAAATGATTGATTGGAGCTGAGTGGTGTGAGTCAGTCAACTTCTGGGCTGATCTCACCAAACTCTGAGAAGCAGGCATAGTTTCTAGTTCTTACAATTTCTTTCGCTTTTAGGAGGTTCTAATGTAAGGATGAAATATTTCTATTACTGTTATTATTAAACTTGTGATATATACTTAACAAATATACATGAGTTCAAAAATTTAAGAGCTTTTAAGTCTCCCTCTCTCTTACATGGTACTTGTAAGCTAAAAACTGAACATGCAAAATACTTTTCCTATTACCTGCACCTAGAAAACTAGGCTACCTGTAGCTCTAACAGTAAATGTGTGCAAATGAAAAAAAAGGAACTGAATACTTTTCTGCTGGAGAACAGAAGTTCAATTATCCAAATGTGGATTCATTACTAAAACATGTTTTAGCTGATGAAAATACCATGTTTGTGTAAGCAGCTACATTATGGGATTGTCTACTGTATACTAACCATGCCAACTGGACACACAGTGCAAAACAAAAAATTTAAAAATGAGGCTTGTTTCTCTTATTCCTTTGCTGTACGGGTTAAATAATCATATCTGCTTAATGTGAATCTACTGTTTACTGAGAGAGAAAGCTAAGGCACAGAAAGTAAATGCTATTTGATCTGCTTATACACCTACTAAATGATACTGAGAATTTGGAGCACTTATTTATATTTAGATATTTCCTAGGTAGATCATGCTTTTTCTCAAACTGTTTATGCTTCAGGTGACTGCACATAAGAGTAATGAGCTAAGGTGTTTGGATGGTTTCTACAGAATGCTTGCCAGTTTCTCATTTTGCATATGGATGGAATTGAAAAGGGTGAACTAGATAAATTTTTAATCTCTCTAATAATGCAACGCATTGAAGAAAAATTACCTTTTAATACATATATAGAAAGGCTTGGGAAGGAATAACTTTACTATATTCCTTACCTTCACCTGTATTTCCTTAGCCCTCAATATTCAGAAAAAAATTTAAGATTTTCCCCCTCCATATATTTTCCTTTTTTGTAAGCTCCCACTGTCAAACTGCAGCACCCCCAAGTCTCTGAAAATGTCATTAAAACAAATGACTTCAAATTCAAGGCAGACTTACAGTTGACTATTAACTTTTTGTGGGTAGGGACTATTTTCTGTTAAACAAAAACAATGAACACAGCTATCATCTCTGATAGTGCATATAAAAGTACACATAGTTCCCACCTCTCTAATGAGAAAAGAGAGGGGCATTTCCTCATTTCTTATCTGGAATCACGGGCAATCATGATTAAATAGTACTTGTTTATATGACCATTTTTAGTATTATTAGCTTTACATTGTTGTAGTAATTAACTATAGCTATTGTTTTTCTTGTCCTATTTCACTCTATTTTAGTTTGTACTCAGCTACCACCCTGGTGCGGGCCCTCGTTATCTCTCACATGGACTTCTGGAATAGCCTGTTGATGGGTTTGCCTGCAGCTCCAATCCATACTCCATTTAGCCACCAAAGTGATTTTCCTAAAGCATAGGTCCGACCATGTCATCTCCCCTACTCAAAAAATTCCAGTGGTTCCCCATTACCTACAGAAACAAATGCAAAGTCCTCTGTTTGGCACTCAAAGACATTCATATCCTAGCTCCCTCCTACCTTTCCAGTACCCTAACTCTTCGCCACATGCTCTTTGATCCAGTGACACCGGCTTCTTGGCTATTCCATGAACATAATACTCCAACTCTCAGCTCTAGGCATTTTCCCTGGCTGTCCTCCATTCCTGGAATGCTCTTCCTTTTCATTTCTGCCTCTTGGATACCTTTAAGTCTCAACTAAAATCCCATCTTCTACAGGAAATTTTTCTCAGCTGCTCATTTCTAGTGCCTTCTCTCCATCAATTATTTTCTATTTTTCTTGTACAGCTTTGTTTGAACATACCTGCTTGCTTGTTGTCTCCCCCATTAGTGTGTGTGTTCCCTATAGGTAGGAACCGTCATCTCTTTTTGTATCCCCAGGGCTTAAGCACAATGCCTGGCATATAGTAGATGCTTAATAGATGTTTGACTCACATATGTCTGTATGTATACACCTAGTGCAATCTATGGTGATTTTCTTAAGGAACTAGCAAGCAAGCTTGACTTTCTGTCTTACTGCAGGTCTCTGGGAAGTCACTGATGTAAGGTAGATAAGTAGTATGGACCTTTATGTTTTTCCTTCTATCAGGAATCCATTTTTTCTATTTTCTTTTAAAAACTGTGGCATGGGAAGAGGAAAGAAATGAATCTTAGCAATGTTTGCTCAAAGTCTGGGAGATGGACATCAGAAAACTGCTGTGATCTGTTACATCTGCATGGCAAATTGTGCCCTACTTCTGCTCTCGTTTTAGCACTAAAATATCTACTCTCCCTAAAATGTAGGAAGGAATTTCCTCCTCAATATGGAGGGTTAAGAAAAGTGAGAACAATAAACTGTGTAACACTGTATGAAAAAACTATTAAGCCTTGTGGCCAATCTTTATTCCAAAGACAAATGGGGAAACATCTCTCCTTTCTTGGCAGAAGGGCAGGGGACTGATCATATGTACAGAATGGGCATACTCTATCAGGCAAAACTATCCAAACTATCCTCTGCTGGAGGAAGAACTGCTGTGGCAGGGGAGGCAGTGATTACTGGCAGGTGAAGGCAATGTTTTAAAAAGCATAAATAAAACATTTTTTTAAAAGGCTATTAATGAAAAACTCACCTCAAAACTGCATAAATCAAAGCATTAACTGTCAGGTAACAAATGAAACTTAAGAATCTTACTTGCTAAGCCATTCAAAATGTTCTTTTGTGTCAGAGCAACCATAGTCTGTGGTCCAGGCATGGCCAATGGTATACTTATGGAACTTTAGCATGTCCATTACTCCAACTTGGGCAATGACACAACCGAAGAGGTCAGGGCGTTGATTAGCACAAGCAGCTAAAAGAAACAACAGAAGGGCAGACAGATTGAACCTCAAGTTATATGTGAATTATTAAAAAACAATCAAATGTGACCCAGAGGTCAATGGGATGAATATGACCCTTTTTGGTAGCTCACAGAACTTTAAGCTAAAAGAAACCTCAAATAAACTTGTCCAATCTACTCATTTTATAAATGTAACTGAGGCCAGAGTATTACATTAATTAACCAAGTGCACACAACTAGCTATAGAGGATAAGCTACGTCTTGACCTCAGATTTACTAGCACCTAGTCAGTGTTATTTTTCCAATGGATCATTCCATGCTAGTTATCCTTTGATCCAGGATATTTTATCTCTCTTCTGCTCCTCACATATATTGCTTTCAGGTAGGAACTTTTTCATTCTTTGAATGTACAGTGTACTTTATATATTGTATTCCCAGTTCCTAGCATAGTGCTGGGCACACAAGCACTCAATGAATACTTCCTGACCGATTATTTAACTCTCGTCTAGTCTAGCCATCGTTACCTCTCATAATGACTGACCCCTCCTCCCAATTTCTCCTTGCCAGTCATCTTTTTGTTATATAATTTTCCCTCCATCATCTTCTTTCTCCTTTGTCGTTCTTCTAGCTCTTATTTGTTCTTTCGTTCTCTACCTAACCACCCAGAGGGATCTTTTGTTAGCTGGGAAAAGAGTGCTGAAGGCTCTGAAACAGTGGACTAAGAAGCAGGCAGAATGATCTTTAGCTAATCCTTGACAATAAAGAAGACCAGAATTGGTTAAGGTCAATAACAATGGCAGGGGTATGGGAAGAAATGCTATCAGGAGGGAAAGGTTGGACTCAACATGGAACATGCTAAGCTAGGCACACACAGGCTTGATTTGGAGACATTTTCCATACCAAATACATAAAAATTTTAAAGAGGGAGAGATGTTTAAATATAATATGTATTTAAAAAAACAATGGAGACCACAAGAAAATTTATGCCTTTACTGAAATCACTTGATTTTTCATATTCATCCCATCAAATTTAGAGAATACATTTTTATTACTTAAGAAAATGATGCTTATAAAATTTTTGTACAACTTTAACCTTAAATTATTATGGAAGTATACATTTTTACTTTTAATGGAAAAAGAGGGCGATGAAGCGGGGGCTGGACTAGATTCACAAATTTATTGTTGACGAGTAACGTTTTCTATTAACTTAGAAAATGGAATGCAGGATAGCACTCAAAATTGGCATGCTTTTATAGTCAAGTAATGTGAAGACTTGTGTGAAGACTGAAATTTATATAAGCTATTCAAAACCATATCTTATATGTGGGTTATTTAACAAGTATAATCTAGATATAAAAAACAAAATCTGCAGTTTATAGCACCGGCTCAAACTACCTGAACTTTCCATTTCTCCTCTGTAAATCCCACAGGCCACAGAACTCCCTACTGGTCCTCACTTTCACCTCTCAAAAGATGTGATGGCCAGATCCCATAAAAAAGCTACACGGACATCAACAAGGTACACAAGGTATTTCCACTATGAGTACATATCAGATTATCAAAGAATTTATAAAGTGCCATCTATATGCAGTTATTCTTCCCATGACCTTAGAGGGACTGACATAATGTGTGGAATACTGAACACCAACACAACTTATTACTTATAAATTGCTAATTATTTTTCTAAAGTGTCCAAACTGTTTTAGCATTAAAAAAGTCATAGAAAGCTGAAAAAAACACTTTAATGAATCAATTAAGCATATGACATATCAGAGAAACTGATAGAAGAAATTTATAGATGAAATGAGGAAAAAGACTCAGAACATGACTCTTAAAATAGAATAATTTATTTGATGGTTATATGTAAAATTACTCATAAGCTTTTCTTTCAAAAAGTGAATTATAATTTCATTAAATATTAATTATGGATGATTAATTACATAGTATATTATGACAGAGATAGCCAACAGAACTGTGATTTTTAGTGAATGCCTGGCTAAGGAAACTTCTCCTACCAATATAGGTCCCTTGTAACTGGAAAGGTTGCCCACAGGCATACAGCAAGTTTATGTTAGAGGGAACACTTGAACCCAAGTCTTCCTGTATCCCAAGTTGGCTCAAATAGCTGATTATTCATGGTGAATTGTGGCAATCATCCAGGATACAAGCTTACTACTGTTACCTTTATTATAGTATACTTGCCTTGTGCCATGTGTATTTTTATATATCCTGGTGATTTAAAAAAGGTCACACTTGAACATAGCATCTCTAAAATAAGACAACTTTCCTTATGTTAGTATCAAGGAGGTTAAAGCATGGAGAGGATTTTAAATAAAAATGTTTTGGGGGGAATGGTGCCTATTTAAGATCCAAGTATGGAAATCGGAACATTTGATATAGATGGAGTAGAGGGCTCAACAGTTGTGTGACCTTAGAATTTACCTTTCTGGCCTCTGTGTCCTTATCTTTAAAAAAGGGGTTTGGGGGGGAAGGACAATATGATTTCTATGTTCTCTTTTGGCTTTAATATTTTATGACTCATTCTTTGCAAATTCTTCTATAAAATCAAGCCAGTTTCTATAGCATAGCCCTAACTAGTAAGATCAATTTGGCTATGTTATCTCTAAGGTGTATTTTTCAGCTTTTGTGTCCTAAGATTTTCATCATACATTGAAAAGTAACACCAATTAAAGATCATTCAAATTTTATACATGCTAATTTTAGGAAAGGCAGTGTGGTATAGTTAAATGAATATTAACTTTCTTTATATGCCCAGTGCCTTGAATAATGCTTGGCACATAGTAGGTGCTAAATAAATACCTATGAAATGATTTATCCCAACATATAAAATCTAAAATACTATAAATAGTTTTTGAATTGTCATCTTAGATTGTCTATGTATCTTCTCTCCACTAAGATAATTTGAAGAGTGTCCTCAGATAATATTCTTTGAAAACTTACTTAATATTTAAAAAAGCAGATACAATGAATAGAAATAGAAATCTTACCCACTAAAAGTCCTCCATTTGAGCCTCCATTAATAGTCAATCTCTTTGGTGAAGTGTAACCTTCCTTTATAAGATATTCAGCAGCACACTGAAAGTCATCAAAACAGTTCTGCTTTTTGCCCAGGATACCACCTACAATATATCAAAAGCAGAGGAGGAAGGGGAGGTACTGAGAGTTCATTTCATAAAACTCATAATACCATACAGTCAAAAGAAACTTACAACAAGGTAGAAAAGAATTTCAGCTCAAGGAAATGAGAAGATAATTTGGTACTCCCCAACCCCAATGCTTTCTTGAGTCCTAAATAATAAAATGCTTGCATTATAGAACAAGTGGGTTACAATTCTCATTAACAGACTTGCAGGACAGATTTTTTTACACGATCTTCAATGACCTCATCCAAGAATGAACTTAATATTACATGAAAATTAATAGAAAATCTTTTTGATATACAACTTTTCCTAATTCATTACAATTAGATCAATATTACACTTCCTTTTAAAAGAATGTCAAATAAAATGAGAATTTCCATATAAACAGAACAGAAAAAGATTGTATATAAAACTGTATATTTCTATCACATGTAGCTTGCTTTTCTTTTTAAATATATCATTAATCTAGCATGTAACTTTCAAAACTGTCCTACTTGTCTGTGATATCTTCTGGCTTTACTTTTATTCTCTTCCGTGCTTTTAAAAAAAATGCTTCAATGCTAGCTATTCTTTCCTTTTTCTTTCTTTTGTTGGGAGAGTGCATGGAAGGTAACCTGTCTTCCCTTTTGTGCCCTCCTCAATTGAAAAAATAGACGCAACCTATGTAACAAAGACACAAAGTCAATTGAAACAAATCCCTACAATGATTGTGTCTGAAAATGTATGTCTAGTTTTGCACCTCTGAGTCCATCACCCCTCTTGGGGTGCGTCGCATGCTTCATCCATTCTCTGGAATTGTGGTTAGGCAATGCATTCGAGTTCTAAACCTTTTCAAAGTTACTTGTCTTTCCAATAAACACCGCATTTAGAAAGATGCTAAATGAGCAATAAAACACATGAAATTTGAAAATTTTGTCACATTCAGTCACATAGCATAGCAGAAAGAACACTGGACCAAAGAAAATAGGAAACCAGTTGTAGTGTTTGCTCTGCCATTAACGAGCTGCGACCTTGGGTAAATAATTTTACCTCTCCAGAACTCCATTTCCTCCTGTGTCAAACGAAGAATTTACACTAAATAATTTTTAAAATTAATTAACCTCTGTTTCCTTTTCCTTATCTCCAAGGACCCAGGTGCTAGCTTTCTTGTCCATTACTTCCCACAATGCTCTCTGTGACTCAGTCACACTGGCCCGCCCACCCACCCACTTGCCCACACCTGATCCTCCATCTTCCATCTCTGGGACTTTGCAGTATTTGTCCTCTATGCCTCAAATACATTATCTCTTAGAATCTCTGGCTTTTGTCAAAATTTATCTCCAGTGACACCTTCCATATAAACCCTATCTGACACTCAGCTGCTAGTATCATCCTTTTCAAACCTACTTCGACTTCATTGTTTATATATTATGCATATATTTATATACATTTATCTTACTCTCTCAGAATACATAAGGAGAAGGGATTATTTCACTCTTTTTGGGTATATTCTTTGTATCCTCAGGACTTAGCACAGTGCTTGGCACATAGCAGGTGCTTAAGAAATGCTTTTTGACTGACTAATAAATTCATGATTCTATGAGACCTTTCAAGTTCAATAATTTCTAATTCACATGCAAGAGTAATATCTAGCAGAAAACAAAATAAAGGCAGTACCAGCATTATTTTCTTTCTTTTGTAGATGAGGACACCAAGGTTCTGAAAGACTGTGCCTTGCCTATGATCACACTGCTAATATTTGGGGCAGGACTCCAACTCATACTAACTGACTCCAAGTCTAGTAATATACTCACTATCAGGATGACCTCAGAAGGAGATGGACAAATGAGAACATGCACTTTGTCAAAGAGAAACATTACAACTTTGTAGAAGTCAAACTCAAATGGGAATCCAAAGAATTCAAACAAGAAACAAGAATCCAAACATACAAAGTTCAGAAATCCTGAATTTAATGAGTTCTTATTTAGTAAAATAACACCATCATTTGGGAGGTATAGGTTGTCTATGATCCCTCCTTTCAGAGTAAGATCAGGGTATTTTGTGTTGCCTAAGTTTGGAACTCTCATTACCTGCCCCAGAGGAATACTATGGATGAAAACATTTTGTAAATCATTTATATAACATATAAATATGAATCATTCTTGTTATTAGCTCCCATCCCCTCATTTCTTCAGGGGTTTGGAATGCTATGAATAAAAATCTCAGACATCCCCTTATCCAGAAGTTCTATCCCATTATATACCCTTCAAGAATCTTTTATGGAAATTTTGTCTAGCCATATCCAACTCCAATTGCTTCTTTATGCTATAGTCTTTCAGTACCGCATACAATACCAGGGCCATATTTACCTTTTACTTAAACACTTATTTATAAAATTTCAAGCTGAAGTCATTCATAAATCAAGTAACAAATTCACACCAACTTCAATGGATGGGAGGCTCTTATGCCCACATTTTTCCACGGTGGATTTTGTAGTCCCAGACTAGCTAACATCCTCCCTCATTTCTGTTTCAGGCTTTTTTGCCTCCTCAAAATGATAAAGGGACTGACGTCTTTGAGTTGGGAGGTAGAGGAAGCATAGTGAGTGTGATTTGAGGACTGCTAAAATTGGGGTGGTGGAAGAATATTTATGTGACGATGTATTAGAAGCTGTTTTATACCTAAGGACCAATATACTTGAGCCAAAAACACAATTTCAACACCATTGAAAAGTTCTGCAACCTCTCAGATCCTTGTGGGGGAAGCCAACTACTTCAAATAAAACTTTATATCACTGAAAATGAATAAGAGGACTGATAATATGCCTCTTTTGAGATTTGAGACTTTTCTATTCATTTTCAAATCATTTCTCTTAAGTGTAAGACCAGACGAAACAATAAATGAAACGGAGAAAAGTTTACTGCATTACTCTGGATTCTCTGTTTTGGGCAAAGGTCAAAGATTCACAGGCACACCCTCAAAGGAACATCAAAGTTGCCTATGAAATGAACAAAAAGTAGAAACATATCTAATTATGCATCTTAAATGAGCTACTTTTGCAGAAATTCAATTAAAGAGGAAGCAACAGAACTAAAGTTTTTTTACACATCAAAATAAATGTTATTAAGATTTTAATAAGCTGGGAGAAACAAATCAGCTATTATTACTTAGTTTAAGATATACAACTTTCAGTATAGAAGTAAACACTTTTAAGTGACCTTTTAAACTCAATTATCAGTCGCTTTCCAGGCGAAAGACTTACTTCAAATTTATCACACTACAGATGTGATCATCCTACAGTGAACAACGAAAACGATGGGGCCATTTCCAGCCCTAACACTCAATCTCACTTTGGTCCAGGGAAAGGTTTCTAAAATCAAGCTGTTGCTTGCCAGTTCAACTTAAATTTAGATCCTGGGAAAGAAGGGTGGTTGTGGAAAAGAACAAGTATTTTGCTTAAGTTTGGGGATGGAGTTAAGTCAAAATGTCATGGGCATGGGAAATGTATTTGTCTTAGACTGTGGTGTTCAAAATGATAGAGACTGGGCATCTCTATCTAGCCTGGGCTGGTCCCTGAACTCTGTCTGATACCTACCAGCTGCTTTTGTCTGTTGTTCACATTTCCACTTGAGGCAGCTAGGTGGTGCAGTAGATGGATAAGATAGAGCACCACTGCAGGAGTCAGGAGGACCTGAGTTCAAATCTCACCTCAGATACTTGCCGCTCACTAGCTGTGTGACCGTGGACAAGTCATTTAACCCCAACTGCCTCATCCTGGGTCATCTCCAGTCATCCTGATCAATATCTGGTCACTGGATTAAGATTACGCTGGTGACCTGCACAGCCCTCCCTCACTCAAAGCAAAGTCAAGTGCAAGTCATGTCATTATTTCTCTGATGGTATGGTTTTCTTTGGGAATGAAGGACAAACACAAACACATTTCCACTTAATGTTCTTTATCTCTGATTACTGGGTTTCATTTGAAGGGGAAAACCAAAGCACTTGCCTTTGGGCCATGTGATTCAGAAGGGTGAAGATGAGTGAGTGGATATCCTGGCCTACCAGGCTGGCTTACACATAGTTCTGACTGTATAAAATAGCTACAAGAAATTGACCCTGGCCTTCACACAGTTAGTTGGTTAAGGATTAAAAAGTACATTTTTAAAAAGGCTAACACAAAAGTTTTGAGTCAAGGAGAAAAATCATTCATCTTGAATCCGTTAGCCCAAGATGACTTTAAAATAGAAGGATAACACTGAGGGGGAAAAAAAGAATATCTAATTTCTCACTCCAAAGTCTGTATCAAATTAGTTATCTATAAAGGGTCATCTTAATATATGGTTTCAAAAATAATTTTTATCCTTTGTTTTGCATCACCTACTTTCCCCTTCTCAAGAACCATTCCTTATAATACATAGAATAAAAAAGAAAAGTATTTCAGTGAAATTAAACAAGACATCAAAGAAGTCTGACATATGCAATATTGCATACCCATAGGAATGCAACTCTACAAAGATGACCTCCATATGTTTTAAAAAATCAACAATGAAAACAATTTTGATTATTCTTTTGGAGAAATAGTTTTAAAATCTAACTACTGTATATTACAATTATAAAACAAAATGTGCGGAAAAGTTAACAATACAAATGTGCAGGTATGAATATGCAGAGAGGTATATATTTTCTTTGTTAGACTAAGGGAAGGATATTAGTAGAAAAAGAAAAAGTAAAAAATCACAATGTCTTTCTTGATTAAAACACCATTTTGTTTTGGCAGGGGAAGTGTCTTACCTTTGTGCCAAGTCTCTCCATATTCACCCCCTCCTCTAATGTTAGCTATTGCTAGCACACCACCCATGTGTCTCACAAAAATAAGCCTGGATACACTGTGAAACAAATAAAAAGAATAATTATCTTTGGTTATTTTTTTAGCTGCTGGTGTTACTTCCTTTACTCTCAAAAATATAAACTGCACCTAAACAACCAAATAATGTTCTGCTGCATGCGGCGTCATTTAAATGTGGAGCCTAGAATGATCATGTTAAAAGACAATTTGATTAGACTTTATAATTTTTCCTGAGTGATGTCTGGCTAGAAAGCACTGCCAATCTAGTTATTCTCATTTCTCTATATTTGCAAATACATCACTATGCCAATGCATCAGAATAATGATAAATACTTCATAAAGGTGTGACTATGATACAGGGACTTCCTGATCAAACGGAATGTATTTTTCTACAAGTACTAAATAATGCTGGCAGTTAAAGTCTTAGCAAAGATTTTCTTAGAATTCAGAGCAAAGTCATCATAATTGTATTTTCAGAAGCTTTATATTACCTTACCCCTAAAACATTTTGTAACTTTAGAAAAATTATGATATATTTAGTAAGAATATATTTTAAAAAGAGACACTGAGAGAATTAAAGATACATAGTGCTTGTCCTTTTTAGGTTACAACTCCAGTCCCGTATTTCCAAATATTAGCTGGATATCCTTACTTAGAAGTCTCCTCTCCCCGAAACTTTATGTTAATAGGACATCATTCTTCATTCAACAAGTAGCTCCCAAATACCTATTATATAAAGTCCAAACTCTCTATTTCACCTGGAATTCAAGACCTTATACAATCTGAAACAAAGCTAATCTCATTCCTTTTCATATATACACTATTCCACCCAAACTGGACTCAGAGCTTCCTCACATAGATAGTGACCCTTATTATTAAATTCCAAGATCCAGAGAGTGATATAAGAGACCATTGAAGAGACAAATACTTTGAGCAAAACAGATAACCTGTTAACTGGAACATCCTCAAGAAATCACAAAGCAGCTTCTTCTTGAAAAAATGACTTCAAGTTTATGATAAAGGCAGAAGCCCATTAAAAAAAAATTCCTTCCAAAATTCTACAAGTATTGCTGTATGTCTGGGACATTAGGAATTCAACAGTCTCCAAAAGATTCCAAATGAATAACACACAGAGAGGAATGGAGAAGCACAGGGTGGAGGTGAGCAGACTATAGCATGTAACAAATGAAGAACAGGAGTAGGCAGGATATCAAGGAGTTATGTGTTGGGAAAAAAATGGCTTTTTATGGATGGGGACAAGGGATGACAGGCAGAAGGCCAGAGCACTTCACTGATACCCTGGGCATGTCAGGAGAAAGGTCAGAAACCTAATAAAAGGATGCCTTGTGATGAGCTTAGAGGAGGACATGGGCAAGAGACACACAGCTTCCATTCTTGGGAAATCTCAGAATCTGTTCTTTGACAATGCCAAAGGCTTCAAGTATGTCCTGCACTGACAGCTAGACAGGAAGCTCCACAAAAGTACGGTGTGTGTCTTCATATCTCAACAAGTAAAATAATAGTAGTCATTCAATAAAAAGTTGTGAATGTTAGTGATGGTTCATAGATGTCTTGAATTTGGCTTTACTGTCTGTGTTGGAATGGGTGGTCTAAGCTAATACACAATGTGATAGTCATTCATTACCATTCATAGAGGGAAATATGTATTGCAAAAGTGCTGGACAGATTTCAAATGATCTATAATCCAGCCAAAGGGCAGTCCTTGAGGGTGAGACAGCCTAGGAATCAAATTCCATGTTTTAAAAGGATGGGGGAAAAATAGGAAATTACTTTTTAATAAGGTCAATTCCACATAATTGAATGTAAAGGTATTTCATTTCAGAACAAGAAACCAAACCACCTGCTTAAGGTACATAATTCTGTTTTTTACAAGGAAAAGGAAATTAAAGTCATGCTTGCAGAGGAAAAAAAGGATATATAATTGTCTCTTGCATGAAATGACTCAAATTCAGATAATATGAATTTTTAAAAGTAATACTGGAAAATATTCACAGAAATAAAGGGAGAAGAACTGTTGAAAAATAATGAATTCCATGTTGTCTGGATATTTAAATAGAGAATGGTAATACTCTGCATAGAAAATGTACTTAATATCGGATGTGATGATCATGATAGTTTAATGACAGATTCTTAGTGTTGTTGGAGTGTGGAACCATTAAGTGAAACATCATCCAGAACCCAATGATAGCAAGCCTCTAATATTAGGGAACTCCCACATTAGGGTTGGAATATAACGAGGATACAGCTTCATAATCCATAGCTAGTCCCCAAATTATAATCTCAATTATAGCTTGAAGCTTGACGATTCTAGACTAAGAATCTAGCACCTATGATTTGGGCAGTTAGCAAGAGAAGAATGCCGCGTCTGTTTCCTAATGTAGATGACTTCTAAGGTCCTTTCCAGCTCTAAGTGCGAAAATGTTCTAGAGTAGGCAAAAATTATGAATATTTGAATAAAGCAAATAATTCTCCTCACTGACAAGCTCTATGATTTTTCTGTTGTTGTTGTTGCCTATGAACATTTTTGGGAAAGATGGAAGGTTTTAATAAATGGTTACCTGATACAAAGGGAAAATCATGTCTTTTTTTTTTTTTTAAGGCACCTAAATCATGAATTGTGGAATCAGATTCACATTAGGAATACAAATGTTTTACACACACACACACACACACACACACACACACACACATGCACACACACTCTCATGCATAGGCATACACATATAAAAGTACCCAAATACAAAATAAGTGAGACAAAATTTGAAAGGTAAGGTAAAATCTGTATTTTATGCTGACAGTGTTCACTAATCTACTGAGCTCCTATGTCTATATAATTAGGTTTAGTGACAGAAGCAGTTCATGTAAGAACACCTTTAGTGTAAGGAATACATAATGGGAGGTCTGTCACCTTCAGGCTATGAAATGTATCTGTGCAGCAGCCCAGATTGTCATACTAGGGTGTCTACCAGAATATCCTCTAATTCAGGGGTTCTTAACCTGGGGTCTGGGAACTTGCTTTAAAAATATTTTGAAAACTATGTTTGAATAAAATTGATTTCCTCTGTCATCCTACATGTTTGATTGATGGCATTGAGCAACATTATTTTCAGAAGGGGCTGATGACACAAAAAGGTTACAAAGTCCTGGACTAGTCACAAGGTACTAGTGCCCTCAGCATATGAAGCCAAAAGCTGCCTGTTACCACACTGGGAAAACATAATGCCAAGAAATTTCTTCCAAAATCATAATATTTTTATTGCAGTTTTGCCCATTTTAAAGTTATCAGATGAAACCTCTTTTCTCAAAGTATCCCTA
Organism: Potorous gilbertii; assembly: GCA_028658325.1. Lineage (NCBI taxonomy): Eukaryota > Metazoa > Chordata > Mammalia > Diprotodontia > Potoroidae > Potorous > Potorous gilbertii. The sequence continues at coordinate 17,209 of JAQQSK010002742.1, read as the reverse complement.
ATATTATGACTCCAAAAGAACAAGAGTAAAGCAATAGAGTACAGACTTTTCATTTCCTGAGTCCAATAAATGGGAATATGGTAAAGGTATTCCTTTCTTAAATAAGCTGCAAGTTGAAGATGTGAAACAGATAGGAAGAAAGCAATGTATGCCCTTGTTTACTTTCCTTGAAAGGAACAGACACTTTAATAATGTGCATTAAGGCAGTTCCCAACATTGACCTGTAGGAAGTCAATCATGCTGTCACCAACAATCTGGGTTATGACTTTTACCCCTAAATATAAGTGGTACAATGAAAACAGCCCTGGATGGAGTCACGGGGTGTGGGTTTAAATCCAGATTTTGTCTCTTGTCATTATTACATCTTTCTGAGTCCGACGTTTCTATCTGTAAAGTAAGGGGGAATGAACTAGCTGACTTCCAAGGTTCGTTCCAACTTTAAGTCTATCATCCTGTGATGCAAATCATGTTGGAACAAATGAAGGAAAGAGTACAAATAAGATTTCTATAATAAATATTCAGCTTTCAATATCCTATGAAATAAATCCCAAGACTGTCATTGAAAGTACTTCTTTTGCTCTTAACATTTCAAAAACTACAGAGATTGTTCAGAAAACAAAGCAAAACACTAGAAAACGAGTATTTATTAATAAGGACACTTCTAAGTCAAAAGAAAATGCTTAATTTATACCAGAGAAAGGAAATGATTATGTCATTATGATTATTAAATTTACAGATGATTCTTAGAACATCTGAATAAAATTACTTTGAGAGGTTCAAGTGAAAATGCCTTTTATTTATCTTGAAAGGTAACCAAGTCTAACATAGTATGACGATCTTACTATCTAAAAACTGGGACAACAAACAAAACTCTGAGGTCTCAAGAGTATTCCACATTTACCTGTAGCTAGGCGTAATAGATATATTGAAGCCCCCGTAGCCATACAAGAAAGCAGGGTGAGAGCCATCTAATTTAATTCCTTTCTTATGCACAATGAACATTGGGATCTTCGTGCCATCTCTGCTGGGGTAGAACACCTAGGACAAGAGAGACGATAAGTTTAGAATCAGTATGATACCTTTGTATCATGTAAGCACTCCTGTGCTCTTCAAGGGGAAAGTCTGAAAAGAAATAGTATGGATGGCCCGATGTTTTCTATAGCTGAAAGCTAGAAATCCAGATGGAAAAGTGGATAGAGCATGGACCGTGGAGTCAGAAAGACCTGAATTCGAAGCTTGCATCAGACACTTGACAGATGAGTGACTCTTAAGGGAAGTCACTTAGCTTCTGCCTCCTTCAGTTTCCTCATCTATATAGATGTAATAACAGCACCAATCTCCCAGAGTTGTATGTAAAATGAGATAATATAAATGACAGCTATTAATGTTACATTAAGTCCTTGCTTTCCCACTATCTAGCAGCGTCACTACAAATAATTTTACTTCTATAGGCTTCAGTTTCCATCTATAAAATGAAGGAGTCGAATCAAATGATCGAAGGTCATCCCCAACTTTCTATGCCTTTTCATATCTGTCCCTCTTCCTTCAGTTATGCCTTGAACTCTGAAACAAACTCTTGAATTGATGAATGAGCTATTTCCTGTTCTTCTGTTACATAGCTGACGGGGGGAAAGAAACAAAGCCTCTCTTTCTTCCCTATAAGGGTCTTTTCCACACATCATTCCAAGTGTGGACTTCCTTGAATTTATAATTAAGAGTTAGATTTTTTTCCCTTCAAAGTGGTACGTGGCATGATGATATAGTACCACTGACCGAAACAGCTTCTAAAAAATAGGAAATGTTTCACTTTTCAAAAGCAAGTATGACCCAAACTGTCATTTCTGGGATAGAAATTAAACATTCAGTTCATCTTAGAAATTCCTTCCAAGACCCAAATCAATAAGTCTTTTTCCTTTAAAAAAAAAATGTTTTCACAGTTTTCTCTGTAAAGTTGTGTTGTTACTGTCAGCTGGGATCTGAATCTTGATATTCTAATTCTGAATGCAGTTTTTCCCCTTTTATCAGGTTATACCTTCATTAATTTGGAAGTTACTAGGAACTCTCAGTTCCAAGTGGGAGCAACAGGATGCTCTTTGGTTAGGCCTAGATGCTTTCAACCAGGAATGACAATCAAAGCAGTTAGAACTGTTTTGAACCTGGGTGGTCTTTTAATAGTCCTAAGTCTATTTCCAAGTTCCTCAGTGACTCCATGAAGAAAAATCATAAAGAAGAAGAGGTATTAAATGCAAGAAGAAGAATGAAAACACTGAATGCATTCTCCATAACTGAAAGATAATGTGTAAGCCTGCTTCTCTGGGGAGACTGAATATTATCACTCTAACTCCAATGCTGTACCTTAGGACCACCGTCCCAGCTCAGAATGCTCCGTTGCTAGGGTTTCAGCATCATGATGGAATGAAAAGAGCAGAAGACCTATCTGATCCTGGGCAAGTCAGTTAACTTCTTTGGCTCTTAGTTTCCTCATTTTCAAAATTAAATTAAAGAGTCTGACTTAGACATCTTCTGAGTTCCCTTTCAGTACCAAATCTCTAGACACTGAGGCTCAGGAAGTTCACACAGCTCCTAAGTACCAGAGGCAGAAGTTGAATCGAGCATCTCCTGACTCCCAAACTAGGAGTCATATCACTGCAACAAGAATCTAGCAGGATCCTTACAAGTTTTGGAGCTTTCAGTCTATTGTGTGAAGACAACCTGAAGATCACATTAAAAGGTGGGAACATTTTAGAGGACTAAGCAATAGTTCACATGCCTTTCGTTTAGCTCTTTAGGGTTTTGTCAAATGCTGGGATTCCCATTTTCTCATGTAGTCTTCATCAGCCCGGAGATACAGGTGTTATCATCACCTGCTGTTTTACAGAAGAAGAAGCTTTAGAGGAAGAAGGTACCTTAGAGGGCATTGAGCCTACTCTAAACCTCCTCAACACACCTCCCCTCCTCCCAACTTACACATAAGTATACTGAGGCCTAGAGAGGTTAAATGACTTATACATGATCATACAGGTAGCAAGTATAGGTAATCAATGGCAGAATTGGGGTTTGAACCCATATCTGTGATGGCTTAAGTATTTTCTACTATAATACACAGCTTCTCAATCCAGTGGTCAGTGGTTGTGGGTACCTAAGTTTTTAGAAAGGAGTAAGTATTAAATGTTTGAAAAGAGGAAGGTCATGGCTGAAAAAGTTGCTGCTAAAAACCTTAGATCTTTTCTTTTGAACTAGTAGAAACAAATGCATCTGTCTTTGGAAAGAAATATTTGATGCTGCATGTGTCACATTAAACAAGCTCATGTATAAAATTAAAGCAAACTGAAAGCAATTTTGGAATCAAAGGAAGCCCACTCTAGAAAATAAAAAAAGAGAAAGGGGACAGAGTTTTATTTAAAGGGAACTTTTAAATTCATGTTTGAAAGAATGAAGAGAGTGACTGTGTGGGTGGGTGGCAGGAAATGTGCAGCAAGTTTAAATACACTCAAGTGATCAGCTACGACTAATAAGCTAAAATACAGAAGCTTCAATTCAGCAGTGGAAGAATCGAGAGAGCACTGAAGGATGCCCACTAACCCCCCTTCTATAAAGCAGACTAGTAGAGTTTCATATGATTCTACTTTGAATCATCTAAACAAAATCTGAGCAAAAAGTAAAAAGTGTTTCACATGACTATACTGGGTTACAAAATTTGGAGTAATAGGCTATAATTTAGTATTATGTCACCATAACTAAATAATAATGGATTTGGAATTCTGTGCTCCAACGGGGCTACCATATAAAGAAGAAATATGGAAGCAGTCGACTACTTAAAGAGAAAATTGTTTTCCTGGAAAGATGAAGAATAGCAGAATCAGCAGAGATTACTGGGGAGAAAGGGAACAATTCCACAAAAAAGAAATGGTTGAAACTATGATTTTTGGGCCATTTAAGAACTCTGAAATAAAAGAACACATGAGTAAGAGAGACGGCATTACTAAGTGGAGAAAGGCCTACGTAGGTTAAGAATGGGGAAAATAAATATTTAAATGCTGCCTAAATACATATTTACTAAATTCCCTTAAATGCCCAGGGTACCAGGCAACTCTTTAAGCTAACATTTATATAGCCCTTTAAAGTCTGCAAAGCATTTCACTAGTGTGGTCTACTTTGATTGTCACAATTATCATCTCCATTTCATGGAATAAAAAACTTGAGGCTGAGGTTCAATGACTTGCCCAGGATTATATAGCTAACAGTGACAGTACTTTGGAAAGTGGAAAACTGCTACATCAAAGTAGGCTACTCACAGCTAGAAGGTTACGGTTAATATGCATTCATTCTATAACATCTGGAGCAACTAACAATTCAGCTTGAGCTGAAGAACTTCAGTGACTTCTTCAAGAACCCGATCCACTTTTGGTCAATGCTGTCAGTGAATTTGCCCACCTAAGTAGAAATTTGTCTCTGAGTAGCTTTGACCTAGTTACTGGTCCTCATTCTGCTTTTCTGACTCAATCCCTGTCTTCCATATGAAGACTTACAAAGACTTACAATAGCAATTCTGGACTGAAATATTCCCTTGTCTAAATGGCAGTCAAAAAGATGCATGAGGTTCACAGAAAGCCAGTCAGATGTAATCTTCAATAGCACAACAAAGCTTTAAAATTGGAAAGGACCTAAGACAACCTCCAAATTTTACAGAAAAAAAAAAACTCAGGACCAGAAAACTTAAGTGACTTGCTCAAGAGAAAACAGTATTAAGAAGGGCTTATAGATCTTACCTCTAATGCTGGAGAGGACCCTAAAGACCATCAAATCCAACTCTCTCATTTTATTTAATTTTTGGAGTCTAGGTCTTCTCACCTCACTGATACTAGAAGTGCAGTGGCCCCTCAGGGAATGATTCCAATGCTGATAGGCAAAGATACCTTAACCTGCTCTGTTTTTCTGACCTGGGCTAGTTCATATCTCCTCAGGAGGCCTGGTGGCCTTCTGCTCCTAGGGAAAGCCAGTGCGCTAGACTTAGGAGTGTTGATCCCCAATTGGTTTTAGTTTTCCTACAGTTCTGAATTCCTGAAATCAAGAGATCCACTAGACTCAGACTCCCCAGAAGCAGAAGTTAGAGGCATAAGTGGGACCACCATCCTCAGGCTTCTTTGTTTTACAGATAAGAAACTGATGCTCAGAGATCAGTCATAGGCAGGATCTGAACTCAGGTTCCACCTGACTCCAAGAACAGAATTCTAACACTGCCTTTGGGCAGTGCTGTATTTGAACCTTTTGACTTCAAATACAATCTTCTTTCTACTATGCCACGATATATGGAGCAGGTTGCAGCAACTGGTTCACTGATCTATTATGCTATCCAAAAAGTCTTAGGCTTCTCTGTTGTCACTGTTCACTAAATAAAACTCAGCTCCTGATCACTGGTAACCATCAAGATCCATATTCTGAGGTATTCTTATTACCAGTTTCCTGACAGTGTTTACTGATTCAGACTCTCCATCACACTGTAAGCATCATCTTCATCCTGTCTACCATTTCCCTACCCCCAAGACCTATTCCTAGGGACCAAGTGAGACAGGACACGGATTTAGATAGCAATGAGCATCAAGTACCAAAAGGAGAACAAGATAGCCTTAACCAATTCCAATAATTCTGATGCTTTGTGTTTATGTATCTAAGAATGAAACCAAGTAGCTGGTGACACGTTATCTCTGGAGGATAAGACTGAACTTCATGTCTAAATAAAGTAAAGCCTTTTTTTCTGTTTAGTCTTGCTCAAGGATGGGGGTTAGGGTGGGGATTAGGGAGTAGGATGGAGTTAAGAGGGATCAATCTATTTGCTTTAACTGATCTTCAGGGCAAAAATGTTTATTTGGTATTGGTATGCAAATAAAATAACAAGTTACTGGACAAGGAAGTAAGGACACTTGGGTTCCATTCCTATTACTGCCACTCAGTAACTGTGTGGTCCTTAACAGATCACTTACTCTAAAGATGTCCGTCCACTTCCAATATGCAGGTGTTGTACCACGTGATCTCCTAAGGATCTCTGTCATTTCTCTTAATACATCAAAGGGAAACCTCATAGTACTTATTACATTCACTTGGATTCAGAATTCAGGGTAAGAAGGATTCATTTAGTTCATGGGTTTTTAACCTTTTTTTGTGTCATGGAGCCCTTCAACAGACTGGTAAAAGATCTCAGAAAAAAATTTCTTAAATAATTGAAGGAAATGCTAAATTTCAGTTAGAGATTGGTGAAAATAAAGATGTAATATCTGTTTCCATCCACATTCCTAAACTTTCTGAAATCTACCCAAAGCCCTCAGGTTAAAATTCCCTAATTTAGTTTAACTCCCTCACTTCAGAAAGGAGAAAATTAAGGATCAGAGAGGGAAAGTGACCTACCCAAGGTCTATATTATTTTAAAGGAAAAAACAAAAACAGAGACATGAGGAATGTTAAAAGCTGTAAAGGACAGCAGAGATCAGCAGCTAGTCTAATCCCCCTATCTTACAGATGAGGCAATAAATACAAATAGCTCATCCAACGTCATGTGCTAATTATAGTTACAGCACAGTGAGACTAGAATTCAGTTCTATCTCTTATTCTTGTGGTTTTTTTCCTTAATGCCATGTAATAAAATTTAACTCATGCCATTATTATAGGGGTACAAACAAGCTATAATTTTAAAGTGGAGTTCACTTAGGACATCAAGTACTGGTTGTTGAGGAATTAACAGTGCACCAACACAGTAAACTCTTAAATGATGAATTCCATTGCCTTTTCTAAAAAGCAAAATAAAAACTTACCATTTTGACATTAATTATACGGAACAAAGAATAAGAGCCCAATGTCATTTGAGCAACAGAGTTCCATTTTTTGAACTCCATTTCTTTCTCTGCCTCTCTGAGGCTTTTGGAAAGTAGACTCACAGTAATTTGAAAAACAAGGAGCTACTCCAATAACTAATGGGGAAGTTTGTTTGGAAATCATGATCAACTCTAACACGGTTAGTTAACAAATATCTTTATGTTGAATACTAGCTGTAAAATAAAACACCATAAGCTGCCAGGGCATTTAGGTTTTAGAAATCAATTTCAATAACATTCAAACAAAGTCTAGCAAACCCTAGTCATTTCAAAAATGAAAAAAAATTCAAGAGGAAATTTAAAGAAAAATTCTATAAACATTACATGTGCTATTTAATATCCTAACTCATAGGTGTCAGTGAAGTTAAAAGAGAGTCTTATCATTTTTGTCCATTTCAAACTAGAGCATTTTGAAAGTCAGGTTAATAATATTATTCAGAGACAGCACACATGAATCCTAGAGCTGACTTCATCAACTGAACTAGGAAACAATTTCTTAAAAAGTAGGAGAAAGAAGGAAGGGGGACTAAACTCATGGTTTAGATGCAGTAAATAGTTCCACTACCAACTACAGTTTTACAGAGGCACTAACTACCCCCAAATGGCTTAGGCCCTGGCACAAACATTTGGCTGTGAATGGAAACTATTAAAATCTTATCAAAAACTTTTATGAAATTAGAGTTTTTATTTTAACAAGCAATAATTTAAATAGCCTCCCCTTTTAAGAGTAGTAAAAATAACATCAAGGTAGTATTCCTATACTCCTACTATCTTCACTGAAATAAATGATTACTCCCTGAGAAGAATAAATCTAGAAATAAAATCAATTCAAATTAGGACAATGCAGTATGAGAAGCTACTTAAATCTTCTTTAAACGGACAATTTAAAATGGATGATTCAGTTTGGTTCAGATCTGATGGTATGTAAATACCATGGTTTATTTATGCTCATCAGTAATGGGAAGTGCTTCTATTTGAGAAATGACTGCAAAGGGCAAGCCCTAAGGAGACAAGAATGTCTAGTGATACCAATTCCAGCCTAATTTTAGACTCTGACAGGTTTCACTGGAGAATGTTCATGAAAGGGTGTTGCTGCTTCCCTTTTGATCAGGGCTGAAAGAGATACATTGGTGCTGCTTGTTATTTATTATTATATTATTTATTTTGCTAATAAATCTGTAAGAAACTGTCTGAATTGAAATTCCATTGTAAATGCATGGAAACTCAAGACACGACATTAAATATAACTTTTGGGAGAAAAGGGGAACATAAACCTTTGTGCCTCAATTAACCAAAAAGAAAAAAAAATGAAAATAAACCTATGAAAAATTGCCTTAGATGTCCTGAGGTTTTTTAATGCAAATTTCTTTATTGCAGTTAAGTTAAAAAATTTGCCTAACATTAGGGCATTTGATACAATCATAGTTTTCAGATACTTAACTTTCTGGGGAGGAATAAAAATTGTTTAAAAGTTACCTTTGGGATGAAAATAAGAAGGGAAAAGTTCCTCTTGGAAAAATTATTGTTTACCTTATAAATAAGATAAGTTAGTCTTTTCATGTTAAAAAGAAAAAAAAAATCAGTTTTTTAGTTGGCTAATGTCAAAAATATTATATATAAACATATAAATTACTTGCAGTTTTAGGTGGTGGTTGTTTGCCCTTTGCTCTTGAGGAGGATCAGGACATCAGAAAGGTGATGTCATGACTTACAAGAGAACTGGATTTAAGTGAGAGAGAGCTGTGCAAAGTCACCAGCTTCACTTTCTCCTCTGGAGTCATTTGGGTCCGGTGGCAAGATATAGATCAGGATGAATGGAAATGGCCCAGATCATGACCCAAGTAGGAGACCCTGACCTTTTTTAAGCTAAGGTCTTTCCCAGGTCTCAATTTGACACAGGCAACATTTCTTAGGTATTGAGAATTTATAGGAGTTACATACAACTAACAAGTTCTATATGAACTCAGCACTCAGCAGAAAAACAACCTACAAACATCCATGCACAGATGGGCTTGGGTTTATCTGGGATATGAGCAATGACAATCCCTGAAAAAATTCTTTTGTGGGATTTTACTTCCTTGTCCTAACTGTTCAGGAGTTTTCTCTTCCCTTTTTTTGGTGGAAGAAGAAGGTAGACAGATCTGGGAAAGCTGCATTCAGAGAAGCCTGCCAAATTTAAAATTCACTTCATCTTAGATGACAGAATGGTATAATGAACAGAGGGCTAGGCTTGGAGTCAGGTCCAGGATTTAAATTACGTACACAGTTACTAGCTGTCTGACTAGGACAGGTCCTAGGACTTAATTAGGGCTTCAGGAAGGGACTAGTCTAAATCAGTGCATATCATTTAGTAGAGTAATGAACCATTTCAATATCATTTTAAGGATTTTAACACCTTATTCTTAAGTTATTATCAATGATCCATGTCTTATTTTTCAGAATATAAACAAAATATAAGGTTTAATAAAATCTGTAAAAGTTAAGGTTGTACTTAATGCAGTTCTACAACTTTCACATAAATATATAATCTACTTGAAAATTAGCTTGCTTATTTTACAAGCTTATGGTTTAAAGTACTTTTACATTTATGTCATCACAAAACATAAGTTTACAGTGAATCAGACATTTTAATTAATTTTCCTTTTTTAATATTAGTGTTACCAATATTTTAATTTTCAACAAATTGCAATCAGTGGAAGAAGTTTCCTGCTGACAAAATCACAGATTCTTCATACATTCACTGTAGGAGCTAAAATTAATATTCCTTAAGAAAATGGGAGATGCTCAGGGTTAAGCTCCAATGTTATTATACCTTTTTGTGATTTCTAGAAGCCAAAACCCAAGCAAGAGGGTCTAGGAGGAGAAATCATAAAATCACAGGGCTAAAGTAACTTGAGAGAACTTTCAGTCCAATCCACCCCCTCATTCTACAGGTAAGGAAGCTGAGGCTGAGAGAGATTAAGTGACTTGTCCTGGGTCATACAACAAATAAATGTGAGATCTGAATTCACAACAAGTTCGGGGACCCAATCACTCCCGCGTATACACCATCCTAAGGGGGGTGGGTCAACAGTGTAAAATGTTGCAGAGAAATCAAGGATAAGGAATGAGAAATGTCCTTGGTTTGACAATTAAGAAACCAACATTAACTGTGGGGAACAACTTTATTTGAGTGATGAGGCTGCAAGTCACCTTGCAAGGATCTATGAATAAAAGGAGACAAGAGGAAGCAGAAACAACAAGCTCTTTTCAGAAGTCTGGTTGTATAACAGGAAAGTGATAAAGGATGATAGCTGGAAAGGATGGTAGGATTAAATAGAGGTTTGTTGATTTTTATTTTTAAATGACTGGAGAGATAAGAGCATGATGATACTCATTTGAGAAGTCAAAGGATAAGATGAGATTGAAAATTAAGGAGTGAGAAGCGATGATGAAAAAGGTCAGACTCCTTAAAGGGAACACAATATTGAAATAAACTGACATGGAATACTGGAGAGACTTAGCATTTTTCCCCCCTTCATATCATGTCTATTGTCTTCTGGTTTGAGGACATCTTAAGAACTGGGAGTGACCTTTGAGAACTTATGGAGTGCAGCTTCTCAATATCTTATTAGCATCCTTAAAAGATGGTCATCCAGTTTCCCTTTGAACATCTTCAGTGGAAGATGTGATGGACCAAGAATCAGAGGAGCTGGGTCTGGATCCATGTGATGGTGGGTAAGTCATTTCACTTCTCTGGGCCTTAGTTTTCTCATCCATAAAGTAAGAGTCCTTTCCAGGTTTAACCTGTTACTCTTGGTATGATAATAACCTAGAATGCCAAATTTACTACTAATAAAGAAGCTTTGTTCCACTGTAAGAGAGTTCTAATTCTTAAAAAGTTTCACTGGTCTTAATAATCAACAGTATCTTCCCCACCAACACTGTCATGTTCCAAAAAGTGACTTATCCTGGGTCATACAACAAATAAACGTGAGATCTGAATTCACAACAAGTCTGAGAACCCAATCATTCCCACGTATACACCATTCTATCATATTCAAGTACTTGATAAGAAATTCTGTGTTCAGAGAACATAGAACTTCTACTGGCATACTTAGACTACAGTAATCCTTCTATGTAAGAAAGTTCTCATGATTTTCTGTAAGTCAGGGAGGAAGGGCCAACCTTAGAAATACACAAAGAAGACATTCATCTACATGGTATGATTTGAAGAATGCCACAAAGTCCTTATTTTTTTACTGGACTACCACAGAAAGTTTCCTCTTACTATGTTTGTGTTTCTGATCTTTAAAGAGTCACTCCTTTGGGTTAAACTAGAAAATTGAGGGTAACTGTCTCCAGAAAGCCACTGTCCAAAATTACCTCACCTGAAAAGAGGGAACTCCTCTAGTCCCTTCTTAGTTTGTTACATTATTTAACTTGACACTGTGAAAAGTGGAAGGGAACTCAGTCCTTAAGCCAGGAAATATAAGATGGCTAACCCTTAATGGTGGTAAGAGAATAAAGTCACTTGCCTAATATAACATGGTTAGTCTCTTACACTAACCTTTTGTGATTCTGAGGAAGTCATTTTACCTCTCTCTGGGTTTCAGTTTTCTTATCTGTAAGACAGGAACAATTCACAGAATCTCATCTGTAATGTTTAGTTTAGCAAGTTTTTGTAATATCAAACATGAAGATGGATGTGAAAATCCAAACAAAATAAAAAGTACAGTACAAAGACATCATTTATTAATTATATCATCACTCATTCAAACAAGCAAGTATTAACTATGCAAAGAAATATATCAAGTACAGGATAAACATAGTATAAATTTCCTGTCCCCAAAAAGTCCAAAGTTAACTTTAAAAAATAATAAAGTCCTTCTTATAATCAGGGTAGCTACTTCTAAAATTATGTATATAAGTAACATATTGAATGTACAAATAATCTAGTAAATTCAATGGTTATCAGAGTTTGACATAGCTAAAATGGAACCAATGGATTATTACTCAGAAGGTTGTTAAAATACCCTGGAGGGAAATAAAAATTAATGTTAGAACAAGTCTCTTTGGTATAAGGGGAGAAAAAAAGGAAAAGGAATAGCTGACAGGCAAGGACATATTGGCCAAGGTGCACACTTTTCATGTAAAAGTGGACTGAGAGTTTGGTATGGGACACTGGGTTTTCATAATAGCCACATTGCTAGGAAAAATATTGAAGTCACTGGTAACCTAATGTTTTAATCCCTAGTGGAAAAAAATGTTATTAGTTTAGTCAGGGCAATAGGGAAATTAACTTTAATCACATGATTTAGAACCATAAATATAGCTTCCTAAGTATAATTTGGGGAAAATCCTACTCTTCTTCAATACCTGGAATTTGAGTTAAAAAGATTTACTGATCTCTGGCTCTAAAAGACCTTTCTAAGGAAAGAGAGATTTCCAGGAGGAAACTTTTCAGGTCTCTGATCAATGTGAATATTATATGGATTTGTCATTTTTATGTGTGAATTTTCTTGGGGATGAAGCCCCAGATATGTGTATGTAACAACTGTTTTCATGACACTTGTCCATTTCGTATAATGGGACTCAACAGGAATCCATACGTTCATGGGTTAAAGTTCTTTGCTATAAGAACTCTTGGGTTCCCAAAATTCTTACTGGTTTAAATTCAGGTTTTAAAACATTTGTTAATGTATGCCAAAGAAATCATAAAAATGGGAAAGGGTCCCACGTGTACAAAAATATTTATAGCAGCTCTCTTTGTGGTGGCTAAGAACTGGAAATCAAGGGGATGCCCATCAACTGGGGAATGACTAAACAAGTTGTGGTATGTGAATGTAATGGAATACTACTGTGCTATAAGAAATGATGAAGTCTTCCTTCAGAGAGGCCTGGAAGGACTTATATGAACTGATGCTGAGTGAAAGGGGCTGAAAGGAGATCATTGTACAAAGTAACAACCGGAGTGTGCAAGGACGAGATTTTCTGGTAGACAGCCCTTAGCAACAAAGCAAGGACCTAAAACATTCCCAAAGGACTCTTGAGGCAAAATGCCAGGGAAGGAACTATGGAATTGGAATGCAGAATGAAAGAGAATATTTTCTCTTGTGTTACGTTTTGTTTGGGTTTTTCTCATGGTTTCTCCCATTCATTTTAATTCTATGCAACATGACTAATGTGAAAATGTGACAAATAGGAATGTATGTGTAGAATCCATATAAGATTGCATGCTGTCTTGGGGAAGGAGGGGGAGAAAATCTCAGACTTCTGAAAGTGATTGGAGAAAACTGAAAACAAATTAATTTTAAAAAAAAGAAAAAAAATTTGTTAATGGGATCTGCTTCCTTTGTTGGACTTCTGTGCAAGGGGTAAGAAGTATCATGGACTGCAGCATGGATACTCATTTAGAGTCCTCTAAAACAAAAGAAAACATTACCTTGACACAGAGATCCAGAAAAACACTGTCTTGCAAAAGATACAGTATGAATGGCAGAAAGAAAAATCAAACCAATTTAAAATAGAAATACAGGACTTTTTTTTAATGCTACTCCTAAGAAGCTTCAAAAAGGACAGCTAGGTGGTACAGTGGATACAGTGTCAAGCCTTAAGTCAGGAAGACTCATCTTCCTGAGTCCAAATTTGGCCTCAGAGACTTAGCAGCTAACTGGACCTGGGCAAACACTTACTAGCTATGTGACCCTGGGCAAATCATTTAACCCTGTTTCCCTCAATTTCTACATCTGCAAAAGGAACTGGAGAAAGAAATGGCAAAGCACTTCATTACCGTTGCCAAGAAAACCCCAAATGGGTTCAACAACTGAACAAACAAGAAGGAAAGGACTGCATCTCAGTTTCTGAAATGGCCCAAATTTACGTTAGCCTAGGATCTAGTAACAGAGTAGCCTAATGTTTTACTGGAATTACATGTAACTGCAGCAACAATGTTCTGGATTAAGGTTTAAAAGGAAAAAAATTAGTTTTATCAATCATAACCCATTCTTCCTTGTGATGGATGAACTCAGAAAAGACATATAGGATTAACTATTTAATCTATTTTGTTCCCCTTTGTATTCTAACAGGAAGTAAATTCATTGAGGTCAGAGGCTATTTTTCTTTGTAACTCTAGTACTTGGCATACTACAGGCATTTAGTAGATTCTTATGAGATTGTAAATGAAGATAGCCTGACATTCTTCTAATGCAGGCCTTTCCAATGGCAACAGAGAGTTTTCAAGGCCCCTTTGCATCTACAGTAAGGCAAACAGTAAAGAAATCCTAATTGCAGTACTTTTGCTTTTAAAACCAAAAAATGAGGAAAGAGATAAATTAAGTGACCTCTCATTCAAAAAAAAAAAAATATGGCAAAAGGAGATAATTATGAACAAAACATCACCTGCTGAACAATTTCCATGGGAAGCAATAATGAATCTTTTCCCAATTCATTTCCATGAAGAAAGCAATTCATTTTGGATAGACCAGGTGTGCTAGAGAATTAAAGCAATCAGTGACTTTACAATATTATAAAAATTATTTTATAACATTGTGAAAGTGACTATTTTTGAAGGGGTAGGGGGAAGGGTATGATATGTATAATCCTCTGGACATCAGAAAGTTTGAATTCAAATTATTTTTCTACAAAAATATTTTAAAAGTAATCATCCAGGATTGAACTAAAATTATAATGCCTTTACAAAGGGAATATTTTACATGCTTGACACATAGGTTTAAAAAAATCAATATGGGGGAGGAGCCAAGATGGCGGAGTAGAAAGATTCACTTACGCTAGCTCCGAATCCACAGCCCATAAATTACCTGTAAAAAGAACTCCCAACAAATTGTGGAGCAGTGGAAGCCGCACAACAACAGAGTGGAGGAGATTTCCGTTCCAGAGAGACCTGAAAAACCGGCACCAAAGGTGTGTTGCACACCAGACCCGGAGCAGAGCCCAGCCCTGCCCTGGCCAAGCAGTACCAAGAGGACCAGATCCGAGCAGGCTTCAGGGACGGAATCTCCGACAGCCGCGAAGGTCCCTCCACCCACAGGCACCACAAGTCAGTGAGAGATGCTATCTGGCTGGCCAAGAGGGGAGCAGGGTGTCTCCATAACTCAGGCCCCCTTGGGAGGCAGCAGTAGCAGCAGACAGGAGCTCAGATCCATTACTGAAGGTCCTGAGGGAACTGAACCCTGTGAGGCGGCCCTGCCCCCACCTGAGCACCTGAACTTAATCCCACATTGAATAGCAGCCCTGCCCAAGATGAAAGCCCTGAGGCTGGGAAGCAGCATTTGAATCTCAGACCCCAAGCACTAGATGGGTGGATCTGGGCGGGAGTGGAGAGGAATCTCAGAAGTCAAGTAACTGGCTGGGAAAATGCCCAGAAAAGGAAAAAAAAATAAGACCACAGAAGGTTACTTTCTGGGTGAACAGAATCAGAGGGAGAAGTCAATATGGGTCATTATTATGGAGAAAGTAAGACTTGACAAATAACGAGGGCATTAAGTAGGAAAGGAAAAGGAAAACAAACTGAGCAAAGGGATGGGAAAGGAAGCAAGCAAAGTACCTGGAGGAGGCGGAAGAGGGAAGAACAAAGAGGTCAGACTGAAGAGGTGAATTTATTGGGAAAATAGTGGTGTTACTATTAAGATTATTGGGGTAAAGGTCTTTAAAGCTAAATGGAATGGAATGTAGATTTGACATAGTAAGCAAAAAGAAGTTCTCTACAGGTTTCTGAACAGGAGTAACAGTAAGATTCTATGACAATGACTTCAAAAACTAATGATGAAATATCTTTCCCACTCTGGCACAGAGATGACAGCTTAGAGTGGAAGTTCTGAAAGAGTTCTTGAATGACTTTCAAGGGCAAGAAGAATTTGTGAACTTGAATGGGGAAAAAAAATTACATCTTTGTTTTCACTAACTTTGAACTGAAATGTAGCACTTCAATTTTTTAAAAACCTTATTCTGAGAAAGGACGCTTAGGTGTGCTGAGGGGATTCATCACACACAA